>CAJQZN010042619.1:0-20298 GCA_907164685.1 Colias eurytheme
CCACATCTGCATCTGATGTTGAAATGGTACATGTGTCAATAACAGGTTACTATTTGTGGAACAAGATTTAATATTATGTCAAATTGTTTACTATTGTTGTACCTACGTTAATTAATTAAAAAAAAAAATATAAACATGTGCATTTCGTAAATTGTAAACTTTGTTGAAAAGAATCGAAGTAAATTCCAGCCTTTATCATTGCCAAAAGTCATAGATAAGCTCAATAACTCAACTAGAATACGGTGAATAACGTAACATCTTGATTTTCTACATCAGGTCGTGTCAAGGTCTGCCAATGGCGCATTGACATTGGTCGATACATTAGATAACATCATTATAGTTATTGTGTACTCTTTTCGCTATAGTTTTCTTTGCTGATGAAATCTATAGCGGGAGAGATCACATCCATATTAGCCACCTGTATATTATACTTACATTACGGTTATCTACTCTTGCAGCTGCTTGTGAGGATACACTTCAAAATCATCGTGTAGGCACCAAAAATTAAAATTAAGCGTCAGCAATGTCATTTCTTTTTATTACATCTTCATAATATGTATACGGTTAACATGCAAAATTATATCTTCTATGAACATAAATAATGAAAATATTCATCATTTGCCATATAAAAATGAATAATGTTACACATATTGCATTTTAGATAGATAAATAAATTCCTTTGTGCCTACTGCCTTAGTGTCTTATGATGCGAGGTAACACGTTAACCTCATTGTTAAATAATTGAGGTTAAACATTTTTACAGAATATATAAACAATACATACTTAACAAATTATGCATATTTAGTATGCAAATATTATGCAAACCCAGCGATAAGAAGCCCTTAGTTGATATACCAATACTTTACTGCATCATTTGCTCTTATAAGTATAATATGAATATTAATGCGAGATGCTCTTTTTATATTTCATTTATTTTTAATGAAGTGATTGACTATAATATTTATGATATTGCATGATTGTATAAATGCATTAGTTTTTATTGAACATTGATAATTGATATGATATTATTTTATAACTTTTATATAAGAAGAGCGTTTAATTGTTGGTTATTAATTTGTGCCATAAACTGACCCTGCAGGGATATTCCGTACGACAACTGACCCACACGTGTAAACAATAAAATATTTAAAAAAAACACATTTTTTCAGAACGGCGATCTCTGTATATCCATCCTGCACCCCCCAGTCGACGATCCACAATCAGGGGAGTTGCCCTGTGAGCGTTGGAACCCAACCCAGTCGGTTCGCACAGTGCTGCTATCTGTCATATCGCTGTTGAACGAACCCAACACCTTCAGTCCGGCTAACGTGGATGCAAGCGTCATGTACCGCCGCTGGCGCGACTCGAAGGGCAAGGATAAGGAGTACGAGAACATCATCAGGTACTTTTTGCTGATTTGGTGGCTAATGCCTATAGAATACAAGATAGATGCAGGCCAGAATTATTCTGGATTTATTCTAACTACAAAAATGTCCTGTAGCAGAAGCTATAAAAACTAGCTAGAAGAACTTTCGACCGAGTGTCTATTCGTTTGGTCGTGCTGTCGTTACTACTCTGCACAGCTCTAAAATAGATTTTTCATTTCAGAAAAGTAGATTTTTCTCTGAGGGAATAATTTAAAATGGTCTTTGTATTCTTAATATCATTAAAAATAATATTTAAGTAATATATATTTAGGTGTGGCACAATAAAATCAAATTACTCAAGTCTACTGTCTATGTTAAGTAGTATTTTTTTTTCTTGATCACTATTTTTCAGCATTTACTAACTACATACTATATTAAGCTCATTAAAAGTCAAAATATCTATGTCTTCACAAAGGCCTGTTTAATTATGAAAGCAGGAAACACCTTGCTTTATCGATAACCTTAGGCAGGCAGAATCTGGACTTATGAAGGTTATATACAGACAGAAATATAAGTCCAAAGTATAAGAATGTATTGAACTGACTTATTCTTCTTAATATTCTATAGATTTTGTAATAAAAAATCAAAGGTATAATATCCATTATTTTATTACGTTACAGAAAACAAGCTCAAGTGGCGCGCATGGAAGCGGAAAAGGAAGGAATAGTAGTGCCGCTTACATTAGAAGATTATTGCATTAAAACTCAAGTCAAGGCAACGACACACGAACCACAGGTACTGTATTAACACCAGCTTCCTTAAAACGAATACACAAGACAGCCTTTTATGCAATACAAGGTGAAATACTTTAATAAATGTCTACACCACAATGCTTATACGTCCATATCCACATATTATTATGCTGTATTTATTATTATATATTTATATGTATTTATTAGAATTTTCTCTTTTGTTCCTCAGCTGGATATGACAGACTTCTACGACGACGACTATGACCTTGACACAGATTCAGAAGATGAAATCGAGGGCGGGGAAGGAGATGGGGATGACAGTGGCAACGGAGAATCGTGAGGGCACGTCCCGAATGATACAGACACGCAAACAGCTACAACTAACAAGGAAATAAACAAAATAAGCAATGACGACAGAAATTCAATGCGCCATACACATGTTCGGCACTTTTTACCGCGCACGCGTGACGTTTGAAACTTTGACAGCTGTCAAACGTCTTGTCGGTGGTCGTCGATTGTAAGCTGTCTGCGTCATGCGTATTCGCGTCACAACGAAAGCGATCTCCTGCGAACGCGTACGGATAGCCATGATTCATGACAAGAATATGATTCTTTACACACAGATCACAAAAGATCGACATTAATTGGCTTATGACGTCATTCACACGCAAAGTAAAGTTAAAAATATGTGCTTTGTCCGTAGATTATTGTTCATAGGAATACAATTTGATAATGTTCCATGCACTGCGTTGTAGTGGATAACGATTTTACAGCCATTTTAACCCATTTATGTTGCTTATTCTTTTTTTTGGAATATGGTCATGTCGTTTTTAGCATACAAAAAACTGTTAGACTTTTTCCTTTTTTTCTTTCTTTTGTGACTAAGACTAGACACACGATAACTCTAATCCACTCTCACTAATCCAGTGGTTAATTCTTTTAAAACACGTAAAACACTAACTGCCAGCCTTGCCAATATGAACAATCATGACACGATAATTTAATACATTTTTGACATGGATACAATAACATACTAAATAAGATTATAAATTTTTGACTAATGGCAACAATTTTTTTGAATTTTGATTTGATTTATGTGAAGATCTGGAACCTACATAAATATTGAATTAAGTCCGTACCGTTTGCTTGAACTGTATAGTTAATTTTACAACTAACATAAGATATCTATAATGTTTTATTAATTTTACCTCTAATGAAATTTAGAAATAACTAGCCAATTTTGTGATTGATATTATTTGTATTTTTGATGCATTACACATTTTTTATGATTTCTGTAAACCATTATCCACGTACTTCCGTCTTCAATACTATTTATTTTTTCTGTCGTCGTAATATATTTCGTTAAGGTTGAGATTAGACATTAGTAATATCAATATATTATAGTAAACTATGTTATTCATATCCAGCAAAGTAGTTTATGCCTTATTTTAATGAAATATAATATGCTATTTTGCTTCCAATTTTTTCAATACCTATGTAATAAATTTAAATCAACAAGAAGTAAGATTTGTGAATGGGACTGCGTGTTCAAAATATTTACGGTCAATTTCTCAAACAACAACAAAAAATTCCCGATCAATTGAAATTATACATAAATATATTATGGTATGAATAGATTTAGGAAAATAGTGGATTATTAGTCCAATGTTGGACCATAAAATTATTGACACCAATATTAGATGACACTGTACGTGGATTAAAAATTAGTTTTTAATTAATTTGCTTTTGATATTATTTTATATCGTTAAACATATGAAACATAATTATCCCTCATAATAGTTGCTACCTTACGTGCAATTACATTGTATTATAATACTGCACTATGTACTAAGGTAACGCAGTCTGTACAGAAATCTAACGAAATAATGTTCAGTAATTATTCAGATTTACATAATGCTCAAATCAAGAATGTGTATGATAATAATAAAGGAAATACAGTACATTTTAAGGTATAATCAAAGAGTACTTGCATATTATATTATAATTATATTATTAGCGATACGTAAAAACGAAATTATATAAGTGATTACTTTAATGACTAGTGTGCAGTAAACTAAGTTAATTTTTATAGGTCATTGTGAATTGTTTGATTCTAAGGCTTAGATTACAAATAAATTGGCTTAAATGATTTGTGATGTTCGTGCATAGCGTCTAAAGTCTTTTATTTGTTCATAAAACCGACAGCACTAAAACACAGTATAAAACAGACATGACATTTATGGTAGTGTAAATGATTTTGTATTGCTGAAACATAACTAAATATGTGTAGGTAATAGAAACCATGCAGGTATTGTAAAAACAATGGCTTTTACTATATTATAATAAATTATCTCCAATCTGTTGAAATATGAACTTGATGTATACCAGTGAAGAAATTTTTTAAAACCTTGATTGCTACAACCATGGCCCTCGACAAACAAGCTCACAACTTTTTCCTCTTTAATGTATTAGTGTAAATAAAAGTCTTTCAAATATACTGATGTACTTTAGATATAACTGTGCTTTAGAAATATACTTTTATTTTATGAAATGTCTATTTGAATTATTAATCGTAATTTATGTTTAGTTAAATCCTTTTCAATGGCTTATGAACTAATGTATGTAAGAGACACATGTCAAAGGTCGTCCGATATCGATTAATTTCAATCTGTATAGTAAGGATTATTGAAATTGAAGTAGAGAAGTTCACAATGGAAATGTTATTAAATTTATCATGTATTCAGTAATAAAATCATGTGTTTGAAAGAAATATCAGTATTTATTTTATTTAAAAAAACCCTCTTCATTTATAAGTAAGTAGTTGTTGTATTTATGATCACTTTAAAGTTTTTTGATTATGTATTTGCTATATCTTTTGTCTGTCCTACTATCCAATCTTACTAATATTATACTTAGGTATATGTGAAAGTTTGTGAGGATGGATGTATGTGTAGGTATGTATGTTTGTTACTCTTTCACGCAAATACTACAGAACTGATTACAATGAAATTTAGCACACATAGATGGTAACTTAAATTAATACGTAGGATAGGTTTTATCACGAAAATCCCACGGGAACGGGAACTATGCGGGTTTTTCTTTGAAAACGCGGGGGAAAGCTAGTCAAAAATAAACCTATTATCTATTGTTAATATCTAATGTTCCATACCTGAGAAGGTAGGAGTAACGAGTCAAATTCCATACATTGAAGACATTCAAAAAAATCTCTTCATCTTTATTTTTCCACAGCATGCCTGAAACTATCGAATAAATTTATTTATAGGAAGGTAATCTTAAAGTTGTTACTTCAAAATAGGATAAATACTAGCCCGAATTTCTGGAGTGATGGAAAGAGAAAATTAAAATCTCACACAATGATAGAAATTTCTAGATCTAAGAAAACAATTTGAGCTTAAAACGAGAAATAAAATGTTATTTAATTATCCACTCAAGTGCGGGAGCCATTTTGCAAAAATCGGGTCATGTGCGAAACCGGCTCCCGGTGCCGCCGCAGTTGGGGTTTTTGGCGGTCCAATATTTTTTTAAAGTCGATTATCTCAGATTCCTTTATCAATAGCACATTTGCAAGTATGTATATTCATAGATAATAAAATAGTCTATGCCTTGTCAAAACATGGTAACATATAAATAAATAAAAACAACTTGTAAGTCAAAGCAAATGTACCCTTGTAATTTTTGTTACATTTTGTCTGCTAATAAAAAATTAAAACAGCTGTTCAGTGAGATTTTAATATTTATTGATCCTTTGTTACACTCTTCTTACGAGAAAATAAAAACATCATACCCTCCCATACATTTTTTTTACACATTCCTTGTTTATTTTTTTGTACAAAAAACTACCTACTCAATGTGTCATGAAAAGTGGGCCACTTAAATCATGTGGTTATGTTGTTATCTTGATTTATAGCTAGCCTGTTCTTTCCTTAACATGTCATATAAGTTAGAAAGAGGAAGGTTATTAGACCGTTTTATAAAGCGAACGCAAAACCCACGACTGTTGATCGACCGGGAGCCGGTCGCAACGCACAAGCCCCTGAATGTGGATCGACCGGCTCCCGGTCGTCCCGCACTTGAGTGGATATGGAACATTTTGTTTTTTTTTTATTATCATACCTTACTATAGGGAGTGGACATAAGTCATACTTTACAATAGCTCTATACGATATATGAATCAAATTAATAATTATGTAATTTTTTAGGATATTTCTCCTTTTATTTTTAAAATGGTGTACATACCTTTACGTACATTTCTATAATATAATACACACTTAATTACACCCTGTAAACTTATTTAGGATATTACCAGTGTAAAGTAGCGTATAAATAGCGTAGTAATTTGCTCAAAAATATTTTTTAAATAAAAAAAATATTGTCAATTATCATATCTTTAAATTAAATAATAATATAATATCACCACAGAATATCACAAAATATATTAAGTCAAATAAGCTAGTATCATTTATTTAAACAACATATGACAGAGTATGACAGTGACACTGACTTGATAGTGTCATTTTTATCAATTTCAACTCAAGTGCCAAATGAATATCAAAATCAAATATCAATATTTATTCTAGCAAATTATGATTTCCACTTTTACTAACGAGAAATGATTAGCTCCACGTTATTATAGACTGTATATTATTGTGGTTGGTAGTATTTTTTAAACTACTAGTGAATCATGAGTTTCTCGTGTGATTTGTCGCAATCAAATGAATATTTAAGTTTCCGAAGTAGTATTCCTTTGCGTAAAATAGTCGTTGATTCCGATGGAGCCAAGGTAAATAAACCACTATCTTAGAGGTAATGACCTAGTTTAATCTCTACTCGATTTTTATTAATGTGATGTTGTTTTAGCCTTGGAAAATATTCGATAGTGGACCCAAGTCTCTGTCATGTCCACTAATATGCCTGCCACCTGTTTCGGGTACTGCTGATATATTTTTTAAGCAAGTTATGGGGCTCGCCTCACGTGGTATTCGTGTTATAGCTGTTGAGTCTCCTCCATACTGGAATATAAAAGAATGGTGTGATGGATTTAAAAAACTCATTGATTATCTAGAATTGGATAAAGTTCATATCTTCGGCACATCGTTAGGTAGGTAAACATGAAGAGAAAATGTTACATAGATAAAGTAAAAAATATTTTGAAAAGTTTTTCATTTCTATTTATATTTCTAGGTGGATTTATGGCACAGAAGTTTGCAGAATTTACACAGAACTTTCCTAGAGTAGTATCCCTTGTACTATGTAACACCTTCACAGATACCTCCGTGTTTGAATATAATGATTCAGCTGCATTGTTTTGGCTTTTACCATCTTTGGTATTAAAAAGAATGCTAATGGGAAATTTTGTTGCGGATAAAGTTGACAAAAGAATAGCAGAATCAATTGACTTTATGGTTGAAAGGGTAAGCAATTGTTGTACTTATTATTTTATAGTTGAATAACATCAATGTCTTATAATAATTGATGAAGTTGTTATAATTATCCTGTGAATTTTGATTAAATGTACGCATTTATGGCCTGTGTGCCCTTATTGGAGGCTTGTATTCCAGCAGTGGGAACGTATATGGGCTGATGATGATGATGTACTCTTTTTTAATAACAATAAATTGAAATTGGTATGGTTCATGCATAGAGGTTTTATAATACTTGCAAGCATTGTATATGTATTCTAGAAGTATAAATTTCATAATAAGTTACATCATTTGATTTACTGGTATTTAAATAGTTTTTAATTTACTAGACATAGACAGGTCAATTTATGTTTGGCTTTTCCTGGAATACATTTATAATCCATTTACATATTTAATACTAAAAATAAGTTATAGTGTTTGTCTTAATAATACTTATATAAAACGATATGAGAATAAGTGTTGAATTATATGTAAACAACTTGTTATTATTATCTAAATTTGTTTTATCAGTACATAATATAATATACTAATGAATTTACTTATAAATATTAAATAGCTGACGTACTGATAAAATACTTTACTCATACTTCCAAATGTCAGAAAAACTTGTTTGTTCAGATGCCATTAAGATTTTTAATATTTATTCACTTGTTTTGTAACACTAATCTATGTACATTGGAATAAATAATTATTTATATGATACACTACCATGATAAGGAATAAGTCAAGAATAAGTAGAGGAATAATATAATTTAATTTGATGATTCACCGTGTCCATTAAGTTCCTTTCTACCCTTCAATTAAACTTGCGAACAAAATACTTTAAAAAATTGGATAAGACTTTGTATTAATTGTCCAACTATCTTTGTATTTGTTCTAGCTTGAATCTTTAACACAATCAGAATTGGCATCAAGGTTAACACTGAATTGTACGCCATGCTACATTCAGCCACAAAAACTTTATGATATACCAATAACAATTATGGATGTTTGGGATGAAAGTGCGCTTAGTTCAAGGGTTCGTGAGGATCTTTACAAATCATATCCGCAAGCTAAACTAGCCCATCTTAAAAGCGGCGGCAACTTCCCATACTTGAGTAGAAGTGATGAGGTCAACTTGCATTTACTGGTAAGAAACTCATTAAGACAAATAGACATTTATTTAATACTGAATAAGTTTTTTTTTAACAATTATTAAATGGAGTATTTAGTTTTATTGCTTTCAATGCTGTATAAATGAGTATTTTTTTAAGAATCAAAAAAATCGTTATCGCCGATTCACTATTGGCCGAGGTATAGGCGTTGCCCTATTGTGGCAAAAAAACGCGGCTTCAAATTCCCCCTCGTGAACGAATTTTTTCTAGTCTTTAAAACGCCCCAATAACTGAATATGGTTAGTTACTTGTAGATTAATGCTAAGTTTTTCTTAACCATTGAATTTTTTACAGATACATTTAAGGCAATTTGATGGCACAGATATTTCTGCATCATATCTGAGTTTACACAAAATGCCCAATCAGAACCAAATGAGCAATGAAGAAGGCACAGTCAGCTACTTTAATCAAAGGGATAAGATGGTCAAGATATCTTGAAACTGCATATTTTTACTAAAACCGAATTTAAATCTGCATTTTACTATATGTAGCTACTTTTATGTAGCAATAGTCATTTTTATATGTATACTAATATTGACAATTCCTATGTATAGCTTGAAGGACACAATGTTTAAATCTATGTTATTGTTATTATCTAAGTAAGTTGTATGTATAGTTTATTTGTATTTGACTTTGATGATCCCTATGCTAATCTGTCTCACAAAGATAAAATATTCATTCAATTTTCAATAGTAACCTATTTTAATCTATGTTTGCATAATTAGAATGCTTTACAATTTATTTCTAAAGTGTGAATAAAAAATAACATTCCAATAAGATAAATATAGTTATATCATAGTTGAGGTAAATTTTTAAAGACAATAACATCACAATTACATAATAAGGTTTATATGCACTTTATATCAAGCTCAAATTTTTGAGTCAGGATGTAGATCATTACAAAAATAACTGCAGACAATTAGGAAATAAGGATTAAATGTTACAATAAGGCCAAGTTATACTAGTTTTGAGTATGACCTTCATGTAAACAAAATGCAGTAGCAGCTAGAATCTATAATATAACATTTTGATGTTTACAGTCAAAAATATCAAAAATAATTATGTTATTATAGTTATATGACGCGTTTTGTAAGTTTATTAAATAAAGACTCTGTGAAACTTTTAAATACTTTTATTTAATAACAAGCATCTCTAAACTTAACAATTCTATGTTTCTTTGAATTCTATGGATTGCAATTTTTTCTTCTCTTTTTGTGCCTGTAACGCTTTTTCCCTTTCTTCATCATCAGAGAAATATTCCGCCAAGTCGTTAGATTCTTCGGGGACCGGTTGGCCGGCTAGGGTTGTGCCTCTCTCGTTAAGTGTATTTAATTTAAAGAGAGGGTCTTCCGCCATTATTTCTGGAATAATCGGTTCGCCGTGCGGACGTGATACCTGGTTATTGTGGGCCGTTACTGTTGAATATATTGACATGGCCTGCAAATAAAATGGATATAAAATAGATAAATGAAATATAACAAAAAAAAAATTAAGTACATATTGAACAAAACATTTTTTTGTGCTAGCTAACAAGAAAAAACTTTTTTTTTGCATCTGTATAACCATACCTGAGCAACAAGATTCGAGACATCACCCGCATTGGCCGGTAGAATAAGTGTATTGTTGGTTCTTGCTAGTTTGTTGAACGCCGCAACATATTGTTCGGCTATAGAAAATGACGCTGCGTGTTTGCTATCCTGTAAATATAGAGTATTTCGTTTGAGAAATAAACTTTCTAGGGCAATATGAATTTCTCTTGCAAACACGCATGCAAGCATGGAGCAGAAATATCTATCCCACTTCTTAGTATAAATACAATGCGAAATTTCGGAAGCCAGTCCTCATTACACTGTTGAAATATGGCAAATCACCCATATCATATCAATACTTTGATCATAACTAACTAAACACACAATCTTATATATAAAAATAAAAATGAATCGCAAAATGTGTTGGTAAGCGCATAACTCGAGAACGGCTGAACCGATTTCGATAATTTGTTCCTTGAAGTACGAGGATGGTTTTTATGTAGAGAAAACGTAAATAATATGTACCACGGGCGAAGCCGGGGCGGACCGCTAGTACTAAATAAAAATGAACTTAAAACTGTCCGCAAATGTTTGTAGTTTTTGGTTGCTGATTCTTTATCTAGTTCGAAGAATAAACATTAGAAAAAAAGACGTGTGGCACTCGGGGACTGCCGCGGTAAAGCTATTGCATACTATGCCTTCAAGCCACACCTCCGCGCCCGTCGGAGTGGGGAGCGTGAGGTTTTTTCGTTACGGAATTTCTGGATTCGGTCCCCGCGCTCAAGGCCCGCGATAGAAGCTATGCAATAGCTTAAAAAATATTTTATAGAGAAACCCCTTTAAATTTATTGAAGTGAAACTTCTTTATCGGGGTTGGACAAAAATTTAGTGTAACATTTTTGCGTTACGCCGTACGCGTGACATTTTTTCGTTACGCCATACTCGTGACATTTTTAAGGTCATAAAGAAGTTTCACTTCTTACGTGTGTACTCTAGTACACGCATACATTTATTTTATTGAAATGACTCACGGGAGCACCAAGCGCGGCAGCCACGCGCTGCAAGCCGCGAGCGCGCGCTTCCGCGATCGCGAGCATCGCCTGCGCCTCTCCAGACGCTTTGTTGATCTGTTCTTGCTTCTCCGCCTCTGTAACATGTTATTTCAACTATTCCATGCTACAACTCATAGTATCCATACTAATATTATAAATGCGAAAGTAACTCTGTCTGTTACTCAATCCCGCCTAAACTACTGAACCAATTTGCATGAAATTTGGTATGGAGATATTTTGATACCCGAGAAAGGACATAGGCTACCTTTTATTGCGAAATATATACCACGGGCGAAGCCGGGGCGGACCTCTAGTATACTATATATCCCTCTATATTTTCGTCCGACATGGAATCTCGCGATGACGCGTTAGGACCGATTTCGATTTGGTATTCTTTCTTTTTTTTTGGTTGTGTTCACTTTGAGAAATATTTTTTTTAATTCAAGAGTTCTACAATAAACAGTATTAAAATCTGCTTAAAAGTCCTTATGGTGTTAAATTCAGCTGTATAGTGTATACCACAGAAATTTTATCATCGACTATACATACATATAATTGAAAATAACATTTACAAATCTGATACTTATCACATACTGACTTTCTATAGCATCAACTATTTATTCTATTACTATTTGTTTTATTTAAAAAAAGATGGGTTGCACTCCGGGAGTGCCGGCAGAAGTGAAAACTTGATTATTAACGTTCAGCATGTTTGATATTTTGGAATGGTATCCGTCTTATGCATGGAATATAAGGGCTAAAAAAAAAACCGTCTTACGCATTTTCGATCAGGCCACGTGTCCTGACGCGAGTTTAAGATTTTATACCCAACGCCGCTAAAGAAGTTTTCACTTCAAAAATTAGAACTTACCAGACGCCAAGATCCTTGCTTGCCGTTTACCCTCAGCAACATTAATATCTGCTGCACGGACTCCTTCTGATTCCAAGATGGCGGCGCGCTTTCTTCGCTCAGCTTCCACTTGCATTTGCATAGCTTCATGCACCCTAGATGGTAGTTTGATATCCCCTATAATGTTCAATTTGAATTAATATTTCGTTGATAGCAAAGATTTGCAATTTAGTTTCTATGTTGTTAATTCATAATCATTTTAAATCTAAAAATATTACTAATTATAGTTCAGTGTGCAAGTTTTCATTAATGCAAAAGCTACTGGATTTTACTGAATTATTTATTTACTTTTTTAAACTCTTCAACTCAAAAGATGTAAATGACAAGTAAAATACAATTTGGTATTAACATAAAATTAATTTTATTTAATACCTATTATATTCATTCTAAAACAGTTGCACTATACTTACTTATTTCATATCGTAAGCAGGTAATGCCCCAAGCTTCGCTGGCTTTATTTATTGAATCCACAATAGAAACGTTCAGAGATTCCCTTTCTCTAAACACTTTATCCAGAGAAATCGTTCCCAATTCAGACCTCATTGTAGTTTGAGCAAGTTGTGTGATAGCAAACTCTGGATCTTCAACTCCATAAGATGCTGAAATATCAATTCTTTTTAGTTATATTTTAGTCATAATCCATACTAATATTATAAATGCGAAAGTAACTCTGTCTGTCTGTCTGTTACTCAATCACGCCTAAACTACTGAACCAATTTGCATGAAATTTGGTATGGAGATATTTTGATACCCGAAAAAGGACATAGGCTACCTTGTATTGCGAAATATTTACCACGGGCGAAGCCGGGGCGGACCACTATAGTCCTTTCCACCTAAGATGATTTCTGTGACACATGGATTTTTGACACGTGTAGTCATGATATCTTTACTGAAATCATATCAATTGTTTTCGATAATCGATAATATTTTATGTGGAAATGAAATCGATTTGAAAAAAGTACCAAAATTAGTTTTTTCGGCATTTCGCCAACAATTAACTAAGGAAACTTAGCAAACAACAGCAACAAAAAGTCAACAATAACAATTAGTAACAATAACAGAATACCACGTAAAGTATCATTATAAAAATGCAACTTGTATGCACTCGTACAGACGATTGACTCGATTGACAAACGATCACAAGATGGGCGCCGATTATATGATTTTCCAACTCTATGATTTTTCAACGATCCATTTCATGTACACAAATTGCGTAGGTATTATATTTTTGTGTTATTTTATTTTATTTTTCATTATATAAATACTGTTTTCGATTTATAAGTTTAAGATGTTTTATTTTTATATTTTTGGCAATAATTCCGCCATAAAATAAAAATATTATGCACTAAAATTATTTTGGCGTTTTAAACATAAACTACGTAATTCGGAACACGATGAAGTGTCACAGGAATCATCATAGGTGAAAAGGACTATAGTAATATATAAAGCAATTTACAACTCCCCAATAAGTATTAAAAATACATGCATACAATAAAAAGTTAATAAAATATTGAGTATATACTTATTGTGAGCAGTCTAATTAATTCTTAATTGTTGGCTTATCTTGTGTAAATGGGATATTAATAAAATATTAAACCTAAACAATTTTAATTCTTTACAAAAAGTTAGTAAAAAAATAAAATTATACCTAAATAAGGATCTATTATCCTCAAATACAGCACACCATCAATGCTAAGAGTAACATTGTCGGAAGTGATGGCACTTTGCTTGGGAACATCAATGGCTATTTCTTTCAAACTCTGAACATATTTAATTTTATCTACAATTGGCCATAATATGTTCAAACCAGGATCCAGTATTCTGTGAAATTTTCCCATTCTTTCAACAATCCAAGCCTAAAAATAGATTATATAGTTTATATTTTATGTAATCTTAAAGTTTAAGTGAAGTACATAGATTAATTTTAATTACATTTGATTATAATAAATATATTAAATACAACTTGAAAAAGTAATATACTATACATTGATCAATTGCATACAAAAATTTGTCTATTTAGATTAAGTATTAACTTTCCAGTATGAAAAACTGGAAATTGTTATGTAATAATAATGCTATTCTTTCATAATATTTAGCATCAAATTAGGCATTTATAACAAAATAAAATAAGATTCTTAAGATAAGTGTTAAATTTTCATAACAATGATTTTAGATTATTGTTGTTATTTAGCTAGAAACAAAGCCGTTTAAGTCGTTAACTGAATTCCAATAAGAAACATAAATTATTTAAGTAATAAATATTCTACCACAATCCTCAGAAGTGATTACTTGAACGAGAATATAAACTATTAATTATTTTAGGTAGATTTACATAATATAATCTTTGAATTCAATTCTAACAAATATCAAACTAACCTCTTGTTGTGGTACGAACATGATTATAGTATTAAGGGGTGTTGTCGAACGATATCGTGCTGCTGCGACACTATATAGGAATCTGCCATCATTTTGATATTCAACATTAATCACATTCTGTAATATACAAAGTTTAAGTTAAAATATCTATATCCGAGACACGAAAAGAACAACACTTAAATTTTTAGATTACAAACTTTTAAAGAGAAGGCCTTAGACAGAAACAATCTAGAACGCGTAAACATGTTTGCAAATTATGTTATTATAATATCTTTTAATAATTTAAAGCTTTTTAAACACAATCAATAAATCCATTCTTGATAGCCCGCCGACTTTGTGAAATCTATTTGACATTTGACATTTCACGATTGACATTTAAATTATAAACAGACGTTCGAACTGGTGCGACCGGACCACCGTACTCGTGCGGTGCGATCGACTCGCCACACGACCGCACCGCACCTAGGGTTGCCAGTATTTGATTTAAGGGTTAACAGCATCAAAAATGCGAGTTTTAGTTATTTTTTACGGGAGACAATTAAAACAGCAATGTTAAATAGAGAAAATTTATTTTTGGCATTTATATTTGCTGTTGGAAGAAACAGCTTTTAATAGCTCTTCATTTTCTAAAGCGAATGTATAAAAATCTTTGCACGATAATTTAAAATTACATTTAATTAATTTGCAGCTTCGCCTTTACAGTTTCAATATTCAATCGGTTTCGGCTATCCGTCCAGGCATTGCCGCACAAAGAAAATATTCTTTGTTTAAAAATTATGATTAAATTTACGATTTTTAAAAAAACATTTAAAATATTGAAATTTTCGCGGCCGACTGAGCTAAATAAATTCGTATAAAAAAATAGATACACTAGTGACTAGATAATTTATTACGTTGCTAATATATGAAGTGATTAAAGGCGCAAATTATCCCTTTTTGAAATTTTCGATATTGTCGATAGAGGCGAAAGTATTGTAATTTTTACTGATTTTCGTTTTTATTTTTTTATATTATATGCAGGCGTTAGTAGAAGCTCTGTTTAGTACCAAAAGAAACCTTGAACTGAGTTCTACATGTGACAAAAATACCACATTCTAGCCACGAAGTTATTACGAGATATAGATTTTCAAAGAATGTCAGGGTTGTCCCTAGTAAACAAAATTATATATATCATCTATCTATTACCAAGTTTTTGTTTATGTTTTAGTCGTTAGTTATAGTCGATATTTCAATATATTATTATATGTAGGTACATAATCTTTATATGTTATAAATTAACTGAACAAAAAAAATATCTTAGATTTATAAGACAATTCAATAATATCAAATTAATACAAATTAATCTCCTTTTTTTGTGAATATTTCGAGCATTGATCATAGTAATCTCATTAAAAGTCAAACCGAATTCCTTGAAAATCTATTTCTCGTAATAAATTCGTGGTTAGAATGTTGTATTTTTTTCACATGTAGACCTCAGTTCAAGGCTTCTTTTGGTACAAGTACAAGTACAAGTTACAACCATTGAAAAGAAGAAAACGAAGAGAAAAGAATGGGCAAAATTATATTTAAAAGACAGGGATTCATTCAGACATATGCAGTCATATCATAAATCTTTGTAGAGCTCTAAAATTTATATTATTAATCTTTTTTCAGTATTAGCCACGTCATCCGACGCCATCGCCATTGATAACGATCGACCGACGTCCGTTTTGTTTGGCGGTAGAACTATGACTAAAGCTGTAATAAGTATATAGTCTATGACTAATGCGCTGTCCGGTGCGATCGCCCGTCCACACGCGCGAATTTGGTACGGTCCGCACCAAGTTCGGATGAAAAAACCATCGAACCAACCGTACCGTCAATAATAATAATTATGTCCGGCGGACCACTGTACACACGATCGAATATGGTCCGGAGCGCACCAAGGTCACGGTGCGGTCCGTACCAAATTCGAACGTCTGTTTATAACTTTACAATCTGCAGTCTCGGAAACGTTTTGCTCGATGCTCACAAAAATATTGGTCAAATGAAGAAAGCGAAAATAAAAAATAATAAATTAGTATAATTATTGTAAAATTTAAGACATACCATATCTGATATACCTAAAAGAAAGAAAAAAATAAGCAACTATTCAATATTAATCTTTAAAATTCAAAAGCAGCTTAACCCTTGCTTAACCATGCTTAACCCTATACGACCGACGCGACGCACGCTACGATGTTGTTTGATCGATATTTTACAAATGAATATTTACTGATTATTATATTACATTGATAATTTTAAAATATGGATAGTAGCTCTACGTCGGAGTCTAAATTAAGTAGAACTTCTGGTACCGACGAGGATGGTGGAAATTATTATGCGAAATTAAGAAGATTAAAAATCCAGGAGGAAATTTTAACAGCCGCTGCAAATAAAAACCCGGGAAAGTGTGATAACGAAGAATTTGAATGCTCCCATAACAATATGCACTTGGACCTTAAAAAATATATAAATAAGATAAAGAAAACTTATGCTGAAATTAAAAATCTATTTGAAGATGTGAAAGCGATTACAAACGATCATGAAACCTTGAAGAACATAGGTAGGAATATGCTCCACTTTTTTCAGTAAAAACATGGTGGTACCTAATAAGAATAAAATGGAGTCCAGATTTGAAATAATATTATACTTAATTCACTATCTCAAATTGAAAGAAATAGCTTTGTTATATTTACTACATACTTAATTACTTACCTGCGCCAGCGCCCAGCATACAATATCGCATAAATATAAAGTGTACTTTAACCAATTACTTACCCATAAATTTCTTCCAGATATCGACGATATCAAAAAAGATATATTTGACTTGGATGAAAAAATGAAATCCTTTAAAAATTATATAGGTAAAGAAATAAATTTATTAAAAGTTGCTGAGCAAGAAATTGTAAAGCAGGTATGTACCGACCAAGAAGGTACCGACTTATTAATATCATTGAAAATTAATAATGAATATTCTAATTTATTCTTGCCTATAGATACTTACCTTTTTGATTTTAATTTAAGTATCTATGTATATTAACGAAACGAAAATTTGATATCCAATTTTAGTTCTGGCCTTTGGGTTGATTTCATTCAATCCATCTGTTTAATTTCAGTAGGTAAGTAATAAAAAAGCTAGGTACAGCAATCCTTTATAAATGCAGGCAGACAGAAGAAGATACAGAATAAATATAATTCTTCTCTGCCTCTTCTTCAGGCCTAAGCGACTGCACCGGTTAAGGTGTAATTTGGGATAGTAGTTATTTTTAATCCAGACTAATCTACATAGAATAACTTTATCATCAAAAATTAATCCACTTCCGATTCGCCATTTTTGCACAGAAAAAAAATCGTATCCCCATAATTTATACGCACTTTATACGTAATAAAGTTATATTATTACTTATTTGTAATTTTTTCCATATTAAATTGGTTTTAGATCCAAGAAAAACCAGATAATCAAAAGTATATTAAAATGCAGACAAAAGTACACCCAAAACCTCATTACAACGAAGTTGTGCCAAGTCCGGTGCGAGCCATTATAAATTCACCTTTTAAATGTGTTGTAAGTCTAAGCTACACTTAATTTAATATCAATGCATAGTTATAAAAATCTAAAAAGCACGGTAAAACATGTGAAATTATTATATTGTCACCGATCTTTGATAGGAAGTTCGCAAAGTTTGAATTAAAACCGTCCGTTTAAACTGGATCAAAATCTAGTTCTAGTCGGTTACAATATACAAACTTACTAACAACATACAAGTGAAGCTAATATATTATGCGTGTTAAAAACTCTATCAGTAATACATCCGAACTAAAAACTTTAATTTTTTTTTTTAATTTTAAGGAAGTTCAACGATTCCAAGAATTCATGAAAAACAGTTGTAACCGTTATGGTGGATGGGATGAATATAATCATAATATTTTTGTAAATATTTGGAACAAACACTACAACTGCGACGAAGTATTTGAAACACCGCCATTTTCAGAGGTTTATTACATGAGATTTCAAGACGAAGTTCTACAAAAGATATTTGGTATGGTATTCATTAAATTAAAGTTAATAAATAACTAGGAGTTTGACTTGTTTTATTTAAAAAAATCCGTATTTTTACGTTCAAGGAGTAAAAGTCGAAGATGTAAAGGCACACACACAATGGTATGTCGAATATACAAATTTAAAAAGATGCCAAGAAGTAGCTCTTAACAAGTGGAGAGAAAACAAAAGAAAAATTAAAAATCCTAAGCAAATTAGCAAGGTAAGTAGCTGGAAACAAAATGAAAACGTAGCAAATTAATTAGAGGTTCGAAGTCGAACATGAATTGAGATTCCAAAAAAAATTCCGAAAACAGAGTTCAGTAGTTAATTTAATATAATTTTTGCGATTACAATTTCAGGAAAGCATTAGTGACACAAACACAAAAGCTAGAACTAGATTATGTAAGAAGGGAACTTATGCTGCAGTTGCAAAAGGAAATAAATCGAATGAACAAGGTACAACGTTCTCATATTTATGTAAAGTCTATCATACTTTGATTTTAAAGCATCTTGATTGATAGGATTGATAATACCTAGGATTTTCGATTAAAAACGCCTCACAAATCGGCTCATCCATTTTGAAAACTATAATACCACAGTTAGACGGCGTGTTTCACGTCAAATACATGAACCATCTAAGATCCATATATAGACAGATAATTTCTTTTTTTTTTAATAGATAATAATAAACTAATAGATACTTATTGTGTTTGGTTGCAGAGTTCGGAATGGATGAATTCTTAAAAGTAGACTTGAGGTAAGATAAAATATGTACTCGCATTCCGCCCTACATAATATGTAAAACTTTATATACCTACTTACCTACCTATACCTACATAATTGTTTTTCACTTTGTACCACTTTATCTAATAAAAAAAACCTCTTCAAAATTCTAGATCTAATTATACAAAGTAAGTGACAGACATTCAGCGGGAAGCGACTTTGTTTTGTTCTAAATGATTTTCTATCAACATTAGGTACTACGGTCTATAATAGCCTTAGATCATTAAGTAATGGATAACACTCGCAGGCGTTTCCCCTTTTGCCGAGGTATAAGATTATTCGAATCGAAAAATCTTATGCTTTCATAAAAACTACTTGCGTAATCGATTACAAACACTCTGCGTATTCGTAAAACATCGAAAGGACGTCTGCGAGTGCTCCGCTAAAAATGCCGTTTTGCACTGTCAAGTCTTGCAGAAGCAATTCAAACATGTCGAATATTAAAAAAGATGGAATAACCTTTAATTTGTGTATATTTTTTTATTTTTTAACGTACATTTCTAATTAAATGCAATTTCTAATAATCGTCGATGTATCGTTTAGCGATATGATCAAGACAAATAATCGAGTCATGTTTCGAGAGAGAAAGAGACGAGACTATCATGGAAAGAAAATATACAAATTTAATCTTTATCTACTAAGAGATAAAGTTGAATTTAAAACGCGATAATGAACCGCATTCCTTACGAGACTATCTTTTAAAGAAATACAAATTTAATCTTTATGATATAAGTTATAAAGTTGAATTTAGAACGCGATATTGAACCACACTCCCCACGAGACAACTTGGAATGAAATTCAAATTTAATCTTTATGAACTTAGTGATAGAGTTGAATTTAAAAACTCGTCGCTTAAAAGGTCGTAAATTTT
>CAJQZN010042620.1:0-27516 GCA_907164685.1 Colias eurytheme
ACTATTTTTAACGTTCATGATATTTTTGATGTCATTTTTGTTATTTAAACTAGTTAAAAAACAGTTTAAAAAAGTTCCGTCTTGGACGTCCGTGTGTCTGTATGTGCGGATCCTTTTTCTTGTTAACACGATAGCGACCGAAATACTTTACTAATCGAGTCTTTTTTTTTCTCTTACGCTTGAGTATGCTCAGGAATAGAACCCTTTCATTTTTCAGGGTCTGATTCGATGTGGTTTAATTGTTATTAAATAAACAAAAATAATAATTAATAAATATTTATTAAAAAAAATTATGAGGCGTGCACTTTTGGATTTTCCAAATTTTTTAAAATGTGCATTAAAGCTTTGCTAGTATTATACAAGCAAGTATTGCTACTAAATATTCTTAGCTATTATTAAAAAAGTACTTATTTATTTCAAAATTAACGACTCGGTCAATATTACCTTTACCGAATTAGGTTCAAAATAGACAAGCATACGTTATTATATAATGATAAGTAAGTTATTTATTTTTAGACTTAACTATACGTGGGCCACACTGAAAGTTTTGCGTAACTAATAAATAAAACAATTTATTCGTCTAATATTATATTTACTACTTTTTAAAGTATTCTCCGTTACATTTAAAACACTTTTTCATCCGTTCAAACCATTTCTGGAAACATGAGGACCATTGGTCCGAGGGTATGTTTTCTGCGTGCTGTTTGAAAGCAACCACGGCCTCTTCTGGCCTCGTAAATGTCGAACCACTCATTGAATCATAGATTTTTGGGAAAAGGAAGAAATCGCAAGGTGCTAGGTTAGTACTGCGTGCGGCATGAGTCACGTGCTCTATGTTTTCAGAAGCCAAAAATGACTTTGTTTTGTTCGCGGTGTGCGCCGAAGCATTGTCATGGTGCAACAAGATGCGACTTCTAGGTCGCTTTTCTCTTATTTTTTCTAAGACATTGGGCAAACAAATAGTGGTGTACCACTCGACATTAACAGTCTTTTGTAACTCAAGTGGGATAGTGCAGACAGGATTCGTCTTAGAGAAAAATAATGCAATCATTTGTTTGCCAACCCTTCTCGCCTGCCTCAATTTGGTTGGTTTGCTGTCACTTTCAAACACCCACAAAGAATATTGGTGTTTACTTTCTGGAATATAACCATATATTCATATTTCATATCCTATCACGATATTATACTCGGCATTAGAATGTCCGTAATTGTACTTTAATAGCATTTCTGAACACCAATCTACTCGATGTCGTTTTTGTTCTGGAGTGAGTTTGGGAGCAATCCACCGTCAACCAAGCTTCCTAACTTTGAAATGTTCATGTAAAATTTTCTGGATTTGTCTCATACCAATCCCCAAATGTCCTCGAATCTCCTAATAAGTGATATGGCAATTTTCTTAAATTAGTCGTCTGACGGTAGCCATATTTTCCTCCGTGATCGCAGTTGAGGGTCGACCTTCAGGAATTTCATCATGGTGAGAAACACGGCCTCGATGAAATTCAGCATATCAATGCCTTACAGTGCTCAAATGCGGTGCTTCCCTCCCAAAAGTATTTTGAAGGCGAGCAGTGCAAGCTTTCGGAGAAAGCGAACTTTTAAAATCATCAAAAATCATCGCCCTAAAATTGTTTCGTGTTAGTTCCGTTTTTGCTCCGGACAACGAACTTCAACTTGAGATAAAAAA
The DNA here is from genome assembly GCA_907164685.1 of Colias eurytheme. Classification (NCBI taxonomy): domain Eukaryota; kingdom Metazoa; phylum Arthropoda; class Insecta; order Lepidoptera; family Pieridae; genus Colias; species Colias eurytheme. The sequence goes on from CAJQZN010042620.1 coordinate 1,685, forward strand.
AAATTGACAAGCGCTTTCCCCCAATTTTTTTTTCCTTAACTTATGAGACTTCATATGTTAAAAAAATATAACACTCGAAATTCAAACATTTATGGGTGGCCAGAAACGCAAAACTTTTAGTGTGCACTAGGTAGTTGGCTACTATTTACACAGAGTTCGGTTAAAAATAAACAAGCTTACATTATCATTGAATGACAAGTAAATCATTTAAATTTAGACATAATAATAATTGGCTAAAATTAAATCACTTGCTATGAAGCATATAACCGTGTTTCTTACTTAAAAACAAACAAGTAACTTATCTATTGGTACATAAGCACAGCTCGGCAATTAACAATGGAGCGAATACTATTTTTGACCGAGTAACTTGATAAAAATTAAACAAGGAATTGGCTGCGTAGCCTGCAAAGTCGGCCATTTCTATCAAATCATAGTCGAGTGACGAACGTGTCTGTTTAAGCGCCGCCTCAGCACCTACAAGGCAGATTCCAATTTACATTTAAAAAAAAAATAATTTTTCATCATCATTTTGAATTTTAATCAAACTATTATAGAAGAGCAAGATGCAGAAGACAAACTATTATGGCTCAAAAACTCCTCTGAGCCATGGACAGCCGTAGAACTAAAGTGGCAAGAAACTACAGAGACGAGGCTAATTGCTGCAAAAGAGTTAACCATAGCTCCAATACCTCAATACAATGAATATGCTGCTCTTAAAAAATCCAAAGGATATCTTCTGGTGAGTTAAGTTTTTTAGAATTTTTTGTCTGCTTTAGTTTAATTACTTTTGTATACTTACTTACGTTTTTTTTATTTGTTTACAGCTACAAAAAGATATGAAAAGCAAAGGACAATATACCGAAATCACTGAAAGCTTCCCCACAATCAAACCAAAAATAAATTTGAATTAGTAAGTTACTTCTGATCAAGCATCATATTGTCATATAGGTACCTATTACTTTAATATGTAAATTACATAAGGTAGGTACGATATAGTTCCGATATGATATCTGCATATCTACACATCAAATTTGTAACGAGGTTCAACCAGAATATTTTATAATAGAAAACGAACAATATGTAAAGAGCTTATTGCATTTAAATTTTTTTTGGTGCAAAAAATGTTTAAGTTTTAGCATTTATGATCATTTTCCCGAAGACGAATGTGAATTATGTTTCAATGAGAATAAATTCAAATGTTTCAAAAAAATGACGGATTTACTTGTTGGGTTGTAATAAAATTATTAGATCAAAAAGATTACTTATTCTCCTAGCTTATTCTATGGTTTTTGCCTAAACTTTTGACTTATCAAATACATTTATAAGTACAATTTAGGTGTATTAACTTGCTTAAATTACCATAATGGTTTTTATGTAAACAAACCTAAACCACTTTCATTAGAGAACAAACTCCAACATCGCGAAATAAAATCAGCTGTTCCGTAGATTTTGGCAGAGTAGATAATTCCACTTTTGTATATTATGAAACAGCTGATATTTCTTTTACGATGTTGGATTTGGTCCTATACCTAATTAAAGTTGTTCAGGTTTAGTCTGAGTCATTCCTTTAAAGTTTGCTCATGATTTATATTTCACCCTGTTATTGTGAAAATTAAAACACAGAACTCCAGTATCGTTTCTTGACATTGTGAATTGTATACTATTTTTAAAAGTAGTAGTATTTAAGTGTAAGTAGTAGATATGTTACTTGAAATGATTGTATCATGTACTGAATAAAGCTAATTTCATTAATGTGCATAATTTTCTTTCAGTTTCTTCTAAGTTTTTGGTGTGTCGGCAAAATTAGTGTTGTTTTCCTACATGAACGTTTCATTGGCTTTTTTTCCGACATGCCGAAATTTTTCCCACTGCATTAATAATGGTACAAATGACAACATATCGAACTAGATAAATATTTTCAGTATGAGCTGACCTCACATTGTATACAGGGTGTAACAGAAAGGGGGTACACATCTAAGCAGGGCGTGATGTACTGATGAAACTGAACAGTACATCACGCCCTGTTCGGATGTGTATATCCCCTTACACCTTGTATAGGTTTTACGAACATTCACAGGTCAGCTTATACTGAAAATATATAGCTTAATATGTGTCGTTTGAATTATTACTTGCAACAAAGTATTTTAGCTATGGCTACCTAATAAACCCGCCTAAGAATTCAAAGTAACTTGGCTAAATATACCAATCTTAATTGACTAGAAAGAACAGAGTATATTTAGTTATAGTTACCCAATGAACACGATTGACATACAAATATACAAAAATGATATACAAATTTTTAATTGAGTAGAAATAACAAAGTAGATTGGCTGTCCCTACCCAATAAATATGATTAACATTATTGTGTTACTTAGCTAGTTTTACAAAGCAACATATTTGAAATCACTGAATTACTTTGCTAAAAACAACAGAGCACGTTGGGTATTGTTAAAAGAGTAACACGATTGACTATAGTAAATAGGTTTGTTAAGTTTACTGAGTGAATAGGTTAAAAGCAACAAACCTTTAATACGTATTTTTTGACCACCTTAGTGGGCTTATATTACCAACATACGTTAACAAAGTTGACTTGTATAATTTTAGCAACAAACTTTGCAGGCTCCCTCCGAAGCAAGTTACTCGGTTGTAAATAGCAGCAACTTGATTATATATAGCCGTTACGTTTTCTCAGTGTAATAGCTAGGAATCTACCTATTATACAATTATTTGTGTTGTAACTTGTAACTATGTATTTATGTATTTTCAGCATTTAATTACACATGTTTTCGTTACACAGTTTTATCTTGTCTATTCATAGATTTGTTGCTATCATCTTATCTTATATCTAAATAGGAAAATTCAGTAGATAAATAAAAATTTAATACATTCTTACATTGTGTTATTTTAAGTGGGTAACATCAAGGACTAGGTACCTAGCGGTGTCCCGCGGTTTTACCTATTGGTCTGTGTTGATGATATTGATAATAATAAACCTAGTGTGTGTAAAGGCTGATTGTTTCTATTCTCAGTTTTGCCCTTCGAAGAATTAAAAATGTTTCGGAAAAGTTTTCTTCGGACTCCGTGTGATCAAAAGAAACTTCTAGAAGGAATTAGGTAATTCATTTGAGATTGCGTTTTAAACCCACTGTAGGTAGGTAAATTAGCAAAGCATTCCTTTATATGTACTACTTTTATAAGCTTACCGCCCGCGGCTTCGCCCGCTTTGACTTAAACCTAATAAATTAAATACTAAAACCTTCCTCTTGAATCACTATCTATGTAAAAAAAACAGCATCAAAATCCGTTGCGTAGTTTGAAAGATTTAAGCATACAAAGGGACATAGGGACAGAGAAAGTGACTTTGTTTTATACTATGTAATGATGATACAAATTCAAGTACATACTACGTATAAGTATACATGTGTATGTGTACATACTTAAAATTATCAACGCGTGGCGAATATTTTCACTTATCTTTATCAATTCAGATTTGTCGAATTTACAAATTCACATCAAAATATACGTTTTGTTATCAAAGGCCTTGCGATAAAATCCGGTTAATCCAAAACATTTTTTGGCTATCAATGATATTTCTTATAAACAGTTTTGTAGAAAGTAAATTATTGCCTTAAATATAGGTATGTACTTACATTCACTTTTTTGTGTGGAGTAGGTAGGTAATAATTCGCGATTGAATACCTAAATCGAAAACCTAAGTGTATTGCTAGGATAAGGAAAAAAAAATCAAAAACTAAAACTGTCTTTATTATCTGTAGAACCCAAGATTTTGGCGGAAATCCGCCCGCTCAAAACATCTATAGCTATACCTACTAATATTATAAAGTGTGATAAAGAGGAAAGGTTTGTAATTATGTATGATTGTATGGTTTTCACGCAACTACTAGGCCGATTTCAATGAAATTTAGCACACATATAGAAGGTAACTTGGATTAACACATAGGCTAGGTTTTATCCCGGAAATCCCAAGGGAACGGGAGATACGCAGGTTTTTCTTTGACAACGCGGGCGAAGCCGTGGGCGGAAAGCTAGTCATAAAATAAAACAAAATGTAATAGCCAGTAGGCAGCTACAGTGTCCACTATAAACCAAATGTAGTAAATAAAATAAAGTCGTGCAAATAATCACTGATTTTAATTTATAGTTACTTTGGAAATATTTTGATGCTTTGATTTCGCGATAAGAATGCAAACGTGACATCCGCACTGATAGATAAGATATTCAGCAAATATCACACAAAAGTGTAATATTAAGTTATGATTTATGAAGGTGTCTCGCAAATTCAAGATTTCGGCAATAACTTAAACTTTACTGCTTTGAGTGCTTATTTTTATAGAAGTTTTTGTTTATAGTTTAGGTTATTAGGTATACAGATTTCTCATTATTTTAACAACAATAGATCGGTACCTAGGTACTAACTACTACCTATAACAAAATGGTCATTTCTATTTTGAGTGTGAAATATAATGATTACATATGTATTTCCGTTGGGTACCTATGTCGACCTGATCGATAGGTTGTATTTTATTTACTACCTATTTAATATTTGTTGTAATTTTCAGTAAAACGGGTGACTGGCAGCAGGCAGACGTTTGCCCATTGCCGGGTTAGTTACTAAATAGTACTTAGGTAGGTAAATAATTAGTATTTCTAGTTTCTACTTATTAGTAGATTTCTGAGGTTATTATCTATAAACATTAATATCTATATTATACCTAGGTACCTAGAATAAGTTTACATTTATAATCATCTCTTACATTTCTTATAACAGACTACAAAGTAAAACTAAAACTCGATTGCCAGCTATAAAAATAATCCATACTTAATATTATAAATGCGAAAGTAACTCTGTCTGTCTGTCTGTTACTCAATCACGCCTAAACTACTGAACCAATTTGCATGAAATTTGGTATGGAGATATTTTGATACCCGAGAAAGGACATAGGCTACCTTTTATTGCGAAACATGTACCACGGGCGAAGCCGGGGCGGACCACTAGTATCCCCATAAAGCTGTAAACACGTTTATGTTGAGAATATATTCCTTCCCCCAACCCTAGAGACTGGCCTCTGTCACGCACGATTGATCGCGCATCTAGCCGTCTCGTTTGCACAATGTTATTGCTGTGTTTACATATTTTTATTTTTTGTTATGTTATTTTGGTAATCCCGTAATATTTAATACTACTGTTAAAATATCTCCATACCAAATTTCATGCAAATTGGTTCAGTAGTTTAGGCGTGATTGAGTAACAGACAGACAGACAGAGTTACTTTCGCATTTATAATATTAGTATGGATTAATAATTTTATCACACAGTTTAACATCAGAAACGACGCGACGTTGGAACAGTCGAAGCCGGGGTGGCAAGGTTATGAAGTGACATAAGCTGTCAATGTCAATTCTTTGGTTATCTGTACACAACATCTACGAGCTGTCAAATTGACAAGTTAATATTGTACCAATAATTACCTACCTCGCCTTGTGACTTGTGGCTCAGGTGTCGCATGAAAATGTGAATTGAACCGTCTATCCTGTTCTTATCCTGCTAGTTAGTTGTATGTACAAATAAAATGCTTTAAATGTAGGTGTGTTTAAAATGTGGATACATTAATTCCTATAATAAATAATAATAATCTTTATTGACCATAAAAAATGCCCAAAAGGCCAATTATATTTTCTTTTAAGAATTTCTTCATAAAAAATATCTTCATAAGAAAACAAACATGAAATTAAGGGCTCCATGGTAAAATTGAAAACCTCGTTGACGTCTAAAATGAAGGTATTATCCACCCTTATCATGAAATTTGTCAAATACATAACAACAACATACAAAGGCACCCCAAACCCGTACCCTGCGTGTGGGGTGATCATCGACTTACCAGCTTACTTCATTCTTTTTAAGTGTTCCATTATAATAAAAAAAATATTTTAGATTCAAATAAAAATAATACTTAGGTATAGTTATGTATTATTTTTTATAAACTATGGACGGAAATAAAATCTAGCCGTTGTTTAATTGTATCTTGATACCTAATATTGAGGCTTAGGTTAGGCTCAGGTTCCCCAAAGTTAACAATTGGTCAAAACGCGTTTCAAGAAACGAATACAATACAAAAAAAAAAAACTTTTTTTTATAATCGATGAAATGCCACTTTTGGGCAAAATTTTGCGTACAGATAACAGATGGTAAGTTTTTTTAAACAATCTTCTAGGTCCAGGATACCTATTACCTATGCGAATCCTGATTATCGAAGGGTCCAATCAAGAAATCTGAAAAAATCATGTGCATACGTATCGCACATTTTTTTACATTACAAATAAAAACATACTTAATATTATATTTCGCAAAAATTCTGAATTTTTCATAAATGAGATAATCTTGTCGTCGAAGCGCACATACCCCAAGTAAATACACTGGTGATCAGTCAAACCGACAGCCGTAATGCATTGGCCCAAATTATTAATATTCTGCCAACCCCAACCGCTCTGCCTTTTGACGAAAAACCAAGTGGCTTTTATAATTTCATATTTTAAGGTATAATAAATTTAGGTGAAGTTTTATCGTCAAAATAATATAGAAAAAATGCTGTGTGGTTTTATGAAACCACGGTAAAAGTGAAACTGTTCGAACGGTTCCGAACACTGCTTTCACTTTAAAAATACTAAATTGAAATGGCCAAAGTAGGTATCAAAACGTGAATTGAAATATAAATCCGTATTGATACAAATACCTGTAGGTACAGTACTTAAATAAGCGTATAAAAATGTTTGAAATGCATAACTATGTACCTAAATAATTATTACATATATGCGTTAATTTTAATAAGTTGGCATAGAATACTGAATTCATATTATACAGATACTAGGTATAGGTTAGTAGTTCTAAATTCTACGAAAAAAACAGAAAAAACCTTGTTTCACTTCACTTGCAAACTAACAAGATTATATTATGGAAATTCTAAAAGCATTTTTGTGTTTATATAAAAAGTGTGATATGGAAAATTAATAAAAAGCTGTATCAAGAGTGATATGCACAGGATTATCGGCTTAGCGCTACCTAAATATTACACGTTATACACACAATTTTGCTTATACCACGGATTATCAGAAGCTTTAATAAAACTTATCGATTTTACTAATTTGTACAACAGAATAAAAATAAATAACCAAGTAAAAAAACTGTTTTTTTAACATAAGATTATATTAACATAAGATTCATAACTTTAATTTTTGACCAAAAGTCCAAAACGATTGATTAAAATAGTGTAGACCGTACGTTTAATGTAGGTATTATTTCAACAAAAAAAATATTACATTGATTAATACATTTATCTATTAATTGTGTTTTTATATATTCTATGGTAAACGAATAGAATGCAGACGTCCTCCCCAATAAAAATATTAAATGAAGATGCCTACAATGACATATCTATCGAGACATCTATGCAAATCGGACCAATGTCAGCTGCTTTCGAATCCAATTTTTTACATAAATTTTTCGAATAAAGAATTTGAGCAAACATGGCGGCGATGAAAAAAATTGGAACGCATCTGCTTCATTGTCCAATTCCGACCAATCGCATCCGTTCGCGCTCCCCTGGCTGTCAGTTAACTGTCAATTCTATTTTTTTTTCTGTTAGGGCGTTGACGGCTCTGTACATGGCCAGTCGTGGTTAACAATTGAATTGATTGAATTATAACCAATTCTGGTCATTACGTTATTGTATTATTACCACCCGCATTGTAAATAAAGGGTTTATCCGTTAAAAGCTTTTATGACGGGCATCGATTGAATATTTATGAAAATTATGTGATAACAACTTTGTAGATGCAAATGTTAACATGGCTATCAAATACATTTTATTGTTATTACCTTTGTCATATATATGGGGATGAGTAAATAATGCATGTTTAATAGTTTTATAGGCAAGAGATAAAGTGCGGTACCTAATAGGAATAAAAGATTAGTAGGGTAATTGCGCCTGTTCGCGTCCACTTAGTGCAGTTGGAAAGTTTGAAGGAGAAAATAAAAATGTACCAGAACAAATTTCAACTCAAAATTTATGTAACGTGTTCATTACATAGTCTATTTTAAGATTTACTTTCAATTGTGTTGGAAATATCATGTGGTTTTTATTTATCTAGACAAATAGCAGAATTAGGCGTTTTACCCAGTTCGCGTCCAAAAATTCCAGTTTGCGTCCACCCGTGGACCAGTTCGCGTCCACCAGCTTAGAAAAGGAATTAAGAGTGTATTGGGTGATATTTTATCAGATAAATGCAAATAAAAATTAGATTTTAATAAATTATTTATTTACGAATATAGTTATTTAATAAAAACTGGCCAAATGCGAATGGGACTCGCACACCGAGGGTTCCGTATTAACCTGGTTTTTTTTCATATGTTTTAACTGTAAATGATTATTTTTTCAATGTTTTCCTTATTTGTGCTATAAGACGTTGCTTCGTACCAAACTTCAAGTGTCTGTGTTCACGTAAAGTACCCTGTAGGTTTTGATTCCCTTGCGAATGTAGAAATTTGCGAAAATTTGCAGCATAAACGGCTGTATCTTTTGATTGCTTTGGCTTATAAGTTTGATTTTTTCACTGCTTCAAGGGACCGTAGACTTGAGTATTCAATATAAATTTCAGCTTTATACCTCCACGCGTTACTGAGAAAAAGGGTCTTGACAGAAAGACAGACCGGCAGACGGTCATACAGACGGACGGATATCAAAGTGATACTGATGTATGATATGTGATCTACAAGGATTCCGGTTTTTCCTTTTGAGGTTCGGAATCCTAAAATCAACACATTATTAATATAATTCACTGTAAGGAAACTGGAAAAACTTATTTATATTTATCTTCTCATCAATAATAGAACTAAAAATTAACAAAAACAAAGTTACGTTATGTAAATAAATAATAATCAGTTCTATTAAGATTACCTACCTACCCTATTTTTTAGTTTATATTATTTTCTTAACCACAGACTTATTGACTCTCATTCTCAAAGATACTAGTCTCATTCTTAGAATACCCATTTTAAAATGAAAAAATAGCATAAAAATTAGCTAATTTGAATGAAAATTTTAATTATCAACTTGTAGTCTTAGTCAAAAATTTACAGTCTATTTTAAATTACATATTTTAACAAACAATTCATTGCTACGTAATGAAAAACAATGTGGACGCAATATGTTCTATTGTTATGCACTATAGGTATAGTTTGCGCCCACCATGGACGCAAAATGGAAGTTGTACAAATTCGGTGTAGTAATTCGCGTCCACCTTATTTTAGCTATTAATTGTAAAATAAATTAGCTGATTTATAATCCATACTATTCCATGTTTTGTTAGCAAAGTAAAGAAACAGTTACATATTCAAAAATTCACATTTAACAATAAGATACTTACCGTCAAACGCGACGCTGCGCACTATTTTTTTCTCAAAATCCCGCGCGTTTTAGCTTTCTCGTTTAATAGCCAAAATTAAATATTTTTTTTTAATAGGATAGGCGGTGCGCAGGCATATTTTGAATATGTGTGCATGTCTCTTATACATTGAGGTATTATCGGAAATTTTTCTTATTACAATTTTACTAAAAGTATACTTATTTTCGTGAATTTTCTAAAAGATATCCGCAGAATGGACGCGAATAGGCATGTGGACGCGAACAGGCGCAATGACCCTAGTATGTACGCAAACCAGTATCAGTATTAGCCATATTGATAATTTTAAGTATAGAAAGATTTCTAGTTTAAATACTTAAGATTACAGATTAGGTACACACATGTGAGGTAGGTATTAAGATATCATGCTGTGGATTTATGAAAAACAAATAAGGACCTCAGAATCCAAAATCTCTCGTAAAAATGTTTTAATTGACATGAGATATTGAGAAAATTATGATGACTCAATGTTAGTTGGTAGTTGGTACCTATAGCAGTAGCTAAGTATAAACTATAAACTATCAACTAGAAAGAAAATGAATTAAATATTTTTTATAAGTACCTAAACCAACCAAAAAGGTTAGGTGTCTTATAAATTCTTAAATTTAATATTAAAATTTTAATCTTATATTGTAAATATTGCAGGCTGTTTGTTTTATTTATTTAAAAAAAAATTTCGTTCTTATTTCAAAAACTGAAGCTGGTTTGCGCCTTTTTGTCAATAGACCATAGCCTAAAAATAAGCTATTGCCCAACGACCTTGATCACAGAATCACGCAATATTGACGGAGTGTGTTTGTCAAACACAAAAACGGAATCACACGCAAGTTGCGACTGCGCAAACAGGCTGTAATGGATTAGTGGTGTACCGGCCTTCTCCGGTTACATGCGCAAACAGGGGGCGAGCTGTGTGCGGGAGGCTTGTGTTTCGACGCAAATGTAAACCTGGTAAGATGAGGTCGTTTTAAATGAGCTTATAAGAAACAGAGTTAAATAGGTATCTACTTGTACTACTTGGACTACACTACAGGCTATGTCTGGAAAGAAAACTTCTTGTATCTACAACTTAGCTGGACAGATATGATGTTATAATTTGACTTGAATCGTTTATGAATCGCTTAATCATATTAGATAAGTACCTCGGAAATAACACAGAAAAAATTGGAATCTCTATAAAATATAAATTAATACGGATAAGTATAGGTAGTTAATAATTTGACTGAAAACAGGTTCTAGCTTTTAAAATTAAAACGTTCACAAAGTAATACAGGAATATTAAGAAGGTAGGAAGTTTATTTATGGTAGGCTTAATAGGTAACTTATCATAAAATTTTTCAAAATAGTCGTACCTAGGTAGATGCGAATTCGCAAAATGTATTAAGTATAAATGGTTATAAAGATTCCCCACACTATTACTGTAGACTAGATTTCGTCTAGCACGTAGTTAATATCAGTAAAACCATTACAATAATATTTGCCACTAAAAACGAATAGGTATAGACAATCTGCTAAACGCATAGTTTCGCGTTCGCCAATGTTGTCACAGGCGGACTGTGAAAACTGTTTCCATTACCATTCGGAAAAACTATAAAAAATATTATACTTATTACGAGATCCTACTTGACAACTAACATTTTATGGTTTTACTACTACCTACTAGCTTTCAGCCCGCGGCTTTGCCCGTGATTACTCACAGGAAATTCCCATCGGACACTACGGTAAAAAAAGCCTATCCCAGTCACCAGACACATAAATCTATCACATGTATACCTAATACTTATTAGATAGTAAGGATAGGTAATAACTAATAATAATAATAAGCTAGCTTAGGATAGCTATCATCGTGAAATAAATAATTTCGAATTTTGCTAATTGATATCATTCAAATGAGAATTTGTAGTGGGTACCTAGGGGAGCAAGGGGCTAGTTGTAACAGGGGTAAGTAGTCACAGACCTTTTTCAATAGCAATGTAGACCTTATTGACGTCTTTTTTTTACTGAATCTTACGATTATAACTGGCCACACCGCTTCATCACAGCCAGTGTCCTGCCAGCCAGATGATTAGCTAGATGTGTGCAAGGGCTTCTTTGGCGCCAGTTAACGTATTATTTCACTTTCGTAACTTTTTGGTTGGCTTTACTATTTACGACTAATTAGAGTTGTATATATTTTATTTGATGATAGAATATAACTATTAATGATGTTCTGTAATTGTTTTTAAAATTACTAAGTTGATTTAATAGTTATCTTGATAAATATTAAAAATTATACCTAGGGGCTAGTTGTAACAAAATCTCGGGGTTAGTAGTAACATGTTACAACTTGCCCCCCGATTGCTGTGAGTTCCACCATACAGGACATACCATACAGGACATACCATATTTGTTTTGATTTAGAATGAAAGAGTATAAGAGAAAGACAGAGCGGGCAATACTAAGAAAAAGAAGAGCAATGAAAGTCTAAAACCGGCCAAGTGCGAGTCGGACTCGCGCACCGAGGGTTCCGTACAAACCTTGTTTCTTTTGATTGCGTTGACATAGAAGTTTGATTTTGTTACAGCTTAAAGGTATTATAGACTTGAGTATTTGGTATGAATTTCAATTTAATACCTCTACGCGTTTATGAGGAAATGGGTAGTAAGTTTAAAATTATTAAAAAAAATATATTATGTTATGTAACTAAAAATTTATGGTTTTCGTAATTTTTCCTTTATCTATGCTATAAGACGTTGCTTCGTACCAAATTTCAAGATTCTGAGTTCACGGGAAGCACCCTGTAGGTTTTGATTCCCTTGCAAGTGTCGAAAATTTGCGGCATAAACGGCTGTATCTTTTGATTGCGTTGGCTTAGAAGTTTGATTTTTTCACAGCTTCAAGGGACAGTATACCTGAGTAATTGATATAAATTTCAGCCTCATACCTCCACGCGTACCTGAGAAAAAGGGTCTTGACAGACGGACGGACGGACGGACGGACGGACGGACAGACGGACAACAAAGTGATCCTATAAGGGTTCCGTTTTTTCCTTCTGAGGTACGGAACCCTAAAAAGTAGGTTATGTCAAGCCTAGACAAGTATTCACAGAAGAAGAAGAATGTAAAATGTCTATATATATACTTCAGTGTGCCGAAATATACTTTGGATTACTTCCTATCGAAATAAGGAAACTAGCTTACTAGTTAAAAACTTAAATCGTTAATTTGTTGATTAAGTATATAAAAAGTATGTTTCAGTTAATTATTTAATGAGAAAATACATATTTTAGAAGTACTTAGTTAGTTATTGTTATAAACAAAGCAAAATAATTAGATATGTGAAAAAAATAAATGATTGAAGGTGTCACATTTTTGGTTTTAATTGATGTTACTACTTGCCCCAATAGATGTTACAACTAACCCCAAGCACGGGGTACGTTGTAACACTTCCCTTTTTTAAATAAAACAGTAATTGCGGAAGAGTTATCTGGATTTTTGACATTTTTTCGATTTAACATAATAGAAGAATAGTTAAAGTTTCAATCAAAGTTTAGTTAATGATAAGCTAGCCAAGATATCGCGAGATATAAAAGTATTTTTGAAAATTGTTACAACTAGCCCCTCGCTCCCCTACTCTTTTTTTAAATATTTCAAAGCTTTCATGTCCATATAAATGTATGAAATACTGCATTTTCTCGTGCCGCCTAAAACAATGGACACAACAGTATAATGTCCGAGTGTTTCGGGTATTGCACAAACAGACACACTGTTTGCACTTCGCTAACGGGTTGCGACCGTCTCGGGTTACCAAATATGGGATTACTGACTGAGATGGGATTACTGTTTCGTTCTTGTATTGTTATTATGCGCTATGGCCGAGGACAATAGATATAAATTAAGTTTTTCAATAGTGTAGATACTTTTTACTAATGTGTAACCTACCTACTCTAATGCAAAGTAGGTACTTCCTTGATTTTTTTATATTACATTAGCCATTACTGCTCAGACTCATAGGTATGCGTTCCATAGCACGCTATGAAAATAGCGCGAAGAAAAATATATTGGACAAAACTGCATTGAATGGTAGAGGATAGGTTGGTTTTCTCTGCTTTTATTTAGGTACAATGTTTATAATTTATATAATATACCTACTGCTTGTTTCTCTTAATGTCACAAAATGTACCTACATTTAATCGTTTATATATTTTAACAATAACTATTTCCACCTGTGCACTGTCAAATAGATTATTCTTTTATATCTATATTAAAAATGAAAGTAACAAAAGCGATCGACAACTCATTAAACGTCCAATACGAAATTAATTAAAAAGCAATAAGAACACATGTACCGGACAGACGGACGGACGTGCCAATTATCGGACCAACGGATTAGTAAAGGGTGATACTTTTATTGCTTTTGCTAAATGTTCCCGAGTTTCGCGTAAGTCAATAATTGGAACAAATGATTTTGACCACCCGCTTGAGAGACGGACCGCTGAAATCGGCCGTCTACATTGTAGATGTAAATTGTTTCAGTGAGCGTTTAAATTACCTGTAAAGGAGTTCTAAACTGGAAAAAAAATAGAAAAACATGCGACAATTCTTTGCGAATGTTCATATTTCGACTATTTTGACAAAGTATACCCCACCTACCTCTTCATACATGTGTATGTACCGAAAAAAAACATAAGGAGTGACAAGAAACACGATACAAAATATTTCGTAGGGTTCTGAAATTGAACACGAAAAAGAACGAACGTTTCCAGAAAATATTATAATAACAGAAAGCGTCGGTTTGTGTACATATGAGACGTAATAACCAAGAAACGGATGGAGCAATTTAAATTTGTTTATTTTTGTTATTATACCAGACCTGATTGAGGCTGTTAAAGGATGCACTTACATACTTAGGTTTAAATAAAAATTTCAAGTCGTTCGTTGTCGCTTAAATAAACTCAATTATTTATTTATTTGAGACTTCTTGTAGAAGTATTTTTGAATGATTTTATTTATCATTTACCAGCAGCTTAGAAATTAGTTTCTACAAAGAAAACAATTCAAAAGTGCTTCGTATAGTAGTTGAATAAATAAATTTTTGTGACTCTTTGCCTGAAAGCGCTAGAATTGGAACTAAGTGGGTCAGCTAAATGTCATAAGAATAACATTTGATCCTGAGGTACCTGAATAAAAAAGTAACCTGCATCACACTTGTCCTGTAAAAAAACCCATGGTATAAAAAATGGTGAATTTCGATTTCCGCTGCATGACATTCATCAAGTGTCGCTACCACGAACATTAAAGGCACATTTTGTCAATCACGCAGTGGAAGCGGACAAATGGAAACACCTAAACAAATCCAAAGCAACCTGACCGACACGCTGCTCGTACTTCGTGTTGTTTACTTTTCTACAATAATAAACGTCAAAACGTTCACGTTTCGGTGCGAGCGCGGGTTATCTCCCGCCGGGGGGCCGCTAAGAGCCCACTATTGAAATATCTTTTATCTCTACGTACCCACATTCGAATTAGAAAAAATTGACACCTGTCATAAATATAAGATCCCACGAATTCTTTGTGCTTTTGTTTAAATAGAATTGCAAATAGAGATGAGGCGGACTTCACGTCGAGGTTCAATGACTCGCTGTGTTTTTTCGATCACAATATTGTGATCAGGTGAACGTTTAATGCATTATTCATTTGACGGTTCGCAAAAAGTCTCCCAGACAATGTGACTTAGAGAGAACATTGCAATCTTTAAAACGTCTACCTCACTAGATAAAAATCAATACCAATTTTATTCTTCAATACAAACAAACACCATTACAACAATACACCTCCATACTGAAAGTCGACACGAATTAATGTAATGTTTCTCTTGCAGCGCCAAAGCTGATGATACCTCCAGCGGACTTCGTGAACCAGGGCGTGCTGGGCAGTCCTCAGGACGGGATGCGCACCCCCACGGGCAGCCAGATGCTCGCCAACCCCCTCCTCAACCTGAACAACACCGGCAGAACCAACTTCACCAACAAACAGCTTACGGAACTCGAGAAAGAGTTCCACTTCAACAAGTACCTCACGCGCGCGAGGAGGATAGAGATCGCGTCTGCCCTGCAGCTCAACGAGACGCAAGTCAAAATCTGGTTTCAGAACAGAAGAATGAAACAGAAGAAGAGGATCAAGGAGGGGCTGATAGCGGCGCCCGACCTCGCGCCTACCGCCTCGCACTCCGCCATCGGCTCCAACGAGAACAGCCGGGAGTCCAGCTAGAGTTGTGTTCAGTTATATTGACTCGAAAGTGTGGTTCGACTGAGCGAAAATATCGAACGTTGAAGTACTTACTGTGTGCCAAAATTTTACATTAACTTTTTTAACGTAACTAAGGTTTCACTTCGTCTGTCTCGTGTACAATTTTGGCAAATGGTACGCACGTAGCTTAAATATTTCCAACCGTAATTCAAATCGAACAAAAAGTGGCTAGACCGCATTTTATATTTAATATCTTTGTCAAAATATAAGCTCAAATAGATTAAGCTTCATTATATTGTAGACTAAATTAAGTACTTTAATAGTGTTTAATATTTTTTACATATTTTCTCCGAGTCTTATTTTTCATATAATGTAGTTTTTTTTTATTTAACCATTATTTTTGTATCGCTAGCTTTGTATTAATTTATTACATGAAATAGTTTTAAATTCCATAATGAGGTGCTTTGTTTGGTTTATTGCGAAATGAGATTATTTAGACCTAAGTTTACAAATAGCTTTACGGAAATTACAATATTTGAGAAGGACAAAGGAAATAATAATAAGGACTGTTCTAATAAACTTTCTGCGTGCAGAAAATATTATTAGTATTGTCTTAAAACATTTTTAAATATTTTTTTAGATCGGCGGGGCCGGCTTCGCACAGATAGATTTCTTTCTAAATTTTTAATAGTCACTTTTCCAGTAGATACTTACTTAGACAAATAAACATATTTGATTTGATTTGACAAATATTATAACCTTTCATCAGCTATTGAGTATGTAACTAATATAACTTATAGATTTTCTTCTTGTCCTTGTCCTTCTCAACCGTGTAAGACAAGTCGTCAACTCAATTTTATATGTTTGTACCGCTTATTCATTGCTGTATAGAATATTTTTTTACTTTACCAAAGCTGTTGATGATTATTTATTAAGCGTATTGTGTTTAGGTATTGTACAGGCTTAGAGATATAGCGCTACCATAGCTGTATATATGACCGATGGTCTGTAGATCAATTGTGTGTATATTTTGTAATCTAAGTTCAGAACTATCAATAAATTAACTATTTTCAAGTGAAGTTTTATTTTAAAGAAGTCTTTTTACCCCAATAAAGTTCAGAATATTTCTGGTTTTAAGTGAAATAGGTAAAGAAGTAGGTATTCTATAATCTATACTAATATTATAAAGCTGAAGAGTTTGTTTGTTTGTTTAAACGCGCTAATCTTAGGAACTACTGGTCCGATTTGAAAAATTCTTTCGGTGTTAGATAGCCCATTTACCGAGGAAAGCTGTAGGCTATAATATATCATCACGAGACCAACAAGAGCGGAGCCACGAAGGTGAAACCGCGGGGCGCCGCTAGTCTAGAATATTTAGATACTTCTGATTTCTATAATAGTAAATTTTAACCTAATATTTTCACAAATAAAGTTATTTCCATTTGATTGTTGCCCTGATCGATTTTCTTAATAAACAAGGTATACAGCTTTCTATGACTTGACAGACCCAGACCGAGAGAGATATTTTATCTGTGACTGTACTATCTACTATTAGAAATTAGGAAATAAGTCTAAAGGTAGGTTAGTCAAGACTTGTACATTGATTTTTTTTAAAGAAATTCATGGGGCGTGAGCTACAATCGATAGGTATCGAAGCCAAAAATATAGTTTTTGTCTATTATTATATTTAGGTAGGTATGTATTGTCGGGCTGAACTCAAAACATACTGCATGGATTTACTTCAAATTTGATACAGATAGCTTGAGACCTGAGAAAGGAGTAAGGACACAGCATAGGTTTTATCCCGGAATCTCACGGGAAGCGGTTTTTTCTTTTACTAGGCAGGCGAAGCCGCTGGCGGAAAGCCGATGTAACATAAAAATTCACAACTTTTAAATTAACCTTACAGTTTATTTACAAAAATTACATAATAAATTTGATAAATTACAATTTGATTACATTGTATCAGAACATTATTTACTTTTTTCTTTACAAAAAATCCCATAAACAAACTACGTACTAGATTTAAGTTAAGTAGCGCCATCTATGAGCTTACTCTGAAACTAAACGTTCAATAGATTTTGAGATACCATGAGATACTAAGGACATCTTGTGGCTGAAAATAATATATATTTTAAAATATTTTTTACATTCATGTTGTTTTGTAATAAAATAATTGATAGCATCATTATATCTATAGTAGATTGTAATATTAACTTTAAATTTCATAATAGATTTGTTTTGTTCAGAAGACCTAGGCTAGGTACTAGGTAGGTATAGGGTCTATAATTATTTTTGAAACAAAAAAATCACAGTACTTACCTAGGATGAAACCCATTAGAAAAGGGGGGAATATGGAAATAAAAATGAAAGGAAACATAAATTACGGTAGATCCGAGTTCGGGAAGTGGGAGGGGGAGCTTTTACCATTTCTGAAGGCTTCGGCCCTGGGTCTAGTATAGGTACTAGCGTAGTATATTATTATTAGTCTGTGGTACTAGTAACAATCACTGCCTACATTATTGCAACAATGTCGCTTCCCCTGTCGGTTGTTCCGATATAGGTAGGTAGGTATATGCTTAGGATTATAAAATTACACAACTAATTTTGATTTATTTTTTTAAATAGGTAGTTCTCAGGGCAGTTCCTAATTCCTATAGATATAATTTGTTAAATTTCAGAAAAAGCGTGCGTAGCCGCGGTTGGCGTATCCTACTTCCTATTGTATGCTATTTATTAAGTACTTATAGTATTATATTATCTGTGCTATATATTACACAATAAGAAAAAAATACACTGTAGTAATAACCTGAACATATTATTTTAAATTGTGGGAAGAAGGAACAAAAAATAAGAAAACCAAAAAAAATTAAAACATTTATTCAACATAACAAAAAAAAGGTTTATTAACGTCATAATACCATTATCATTAATTATCACACAATCACAGCTTACAATCTACTTATTTCTTAATTCTTATCAATAATTTCAAATTTTAGTTTATCATTATTATATTTCTGTATTATGCTTGTATTTTTGAACGCAGCACCTGGTGTTAGCACTCCGTATCTGGAATGATAAATATGTTTAGGTAAATAAATCAAACTACGTAGGTTAGTTTTTATAACTTATATTAGCTTCACATGCATGTTTGTAGGTAGGTATGTATGTAACAGACGTTTTTATAAACTCGATTTAGATCTGCAACGGACGGATTTGATTCTTTGTATCGGCGACATTACAATAATTGTATGAGTTTAACGCGTTAAACGATAACTTTTAACATTTGCACTTCAATGAGTTTAAACTTTGAATATCTTTTTGAAATACATATAAAAAAATCCACAAAAACTTACGTAGCCGGCATTTTATCTCCCTCTGTTAGAAGTGTGAGCGCAGCGTATACCGCGGCCACTGCGGTTCCTTCATACGGTGCGTTTTTACCTTCCGGCTGTAATAATAATGTTATTTATATTTTATAACATCCTACTAATATAATTAATACGAATGTTTGTTTGTTTGTTACTCTTATCACGCAAAAACTGCTGGACCCATTTTCATGAAATTTGTAACACACATAGGATAGGTTTAATCCAGCTAATCCCACAAGAACGCGAACTTTACGGGGTTTTCTTTGAAAACGCCGTCGAAGCCGCGGGCGGAAGGCTAGTTATGAAATAATTAGGTTTCTTGTTAAGTTAGGAAAATATCTCGATATATCTACTTATACATGATTCACCACAAAAATTGTCTGCATCTTTCATGCGCTTGTTTATAAAATACAATAAGGAAATAGTAAAAAAAACGTAATATTCTAGTTAATGATTTTACATTTTACAGCCATAAATGATTAATATCCTCCACAACTGGAATCATTAAGTTTTTTATCATTCTTATTTACAGTAAGTTACACCACTTACACGAATTCTGGCGACGATGTGATCCCTGGGCTTCCCTTCCACCTCCCCCCTCCAGCCCTCTCCATACATCTCATAATCGAAGCTGAGTTCCCCCATCAGATCCTCATCAGGGTCACCATACGTCACCAGGCCAAACGAACACACACGAGGATATTTAACCAAAAGATTAGAAAGCCGGAATATTTTGCATAAAACGAATAGCAATATGCCGAAAATAGTAGTGGTGATGGAAGCAAATAGGGTCGGGAAGGAGTGGTATCGTTTGAACTGTATGGGGCGCGAATTAATGTGGTTTTGGGTGCGCTGGACTATGGTTTCCTCTGCGCCGGGGAAGGGCACCGACCAGCGGTTGTTTCTCTGGTGGATGAACGGCCTGTGAAAGAAGAAAGTTACAAAGAAAAATCTGCTAGACAAAATTGGACTAACTACGGTGATTTTATTTTGGTCAAAATTTTATAACATCCTTGATCGCACCATATAGTCAGTAACATTATAAAGAGGAAGCTGTTCACAGGTAAAAAGTGACATAAAACCTTAAAGACGTAACTACAGACTATTCTTAAAAAAATTAGGTATCTTTTAATAAAAAAAAATTGTAAAAAAAATATTATTGTGTGTTATATATACCTTGGCTTCAATTGTGGTTCTAGTTTCACGTTCTTTTTATCAGCCCGATCCCACAGTGGTTTCTCTTCCAATCTGAAACAAAACATAGGTAAGAGAAAATATTATTTTGAGAATAAACAGATGTAATGTAGGTAACTATAACTGCATTTTATTTCGGTTTTTCACGATAAGTCGTGAACCTTTTAAATGTTTTTTAGAGAAGTAGGAAGTATAGCTACTTTTGATGCACCTAATGTGATTGATAGCAACGGTGACCTTATCGATAATTTGAATATGTATTCATTTACTAGGAGAGAAACAATAATGACTAATATAAGCTCACCCTTTTATCAACCCTTCCCAAGTGCTGTCTCTCATAACATTGGCGGGCCATTTCTTTGCCACCTTCATCTGCGTCGTCAGATAGGCTTCTACAAAATTCAGAGTTCCTGAAAATTAAAATAATAAAATAATATATACTTGGGAGGCGTTTTTATTAGATACTATTATTAGGTACTTTTTTAGGTTAATTAATAAGTAGTTATAAACTTATTTTTAAACCTATTTCAAAAAATTAATGAAGTTATTCTTAGTATTATCTGTGATGTTATGTAGATAATTAATTAGTATTTATTTTTCTTCAATAACTTACCTTTAAAGTTTTGCTGCAGGAATACAACTCCCAGGTCAGCAGGAATACATCCCAGACCGCACGCGTTGATCACAAACACCCCCTTCTTTCTAGCTGCTTCATCATACTTCACCAGGACCTTCTCTAGAAACTGTCATATTAATTAGTAACTATTACAAGACAAGTAAAGTAGAGGTCTTACAGTAATTGACGCGGAAGTTGAAATGATATTATTATAATGGTTACAACTTACAGAATACAGGTATACGCATCTTTTGTGTTTCATGTAAGGTAAGGTAAATGCCAAATGGTATAAGAATATCATGGTAAATAATGTGGCTACTAGGCACCTTAATATATTATGTACATAATATTTGCTCTCATTTCATGAAAGGATATAAAGTTTTGTTATTATAAAAACTGAACGCATACAGAAATATGAATAGTACATTAATATAAGGTTTTTGTATAATACAGATAAATATGTGATCCATACAAAATAGATTTCATACTGTAGAATTAGTAGTATTATAACATTTTCTCTGCCTTAGTCATTGAGCTATTATTAATATGTAATAGCAGTACGGAGCAATAATAGCTCAATGGTTTTAGTCTGTCTTAACCTTACCGGCAGTTCGCTACACACGTCCACATAATGCGTCTGACAGTCTACAGCAGCTCTGACCACGGCCTCACCGGTGGTCACATACGGGCCGCAGCAATTCAGCACAACCTTGCATTGACTACACATCGCTTTTAGAGACTCGTAGTTTGTGGTATCGGCGGCTATTATCTTTATAAGCGATGTATCTTCGCCTGGAAGAAAATTTTATCATCGTTTATTTTACGTTGGACATAATATTTATTACGAGAATTAATACAGGCGTAATCATTTGCAATTTTACAAATAGATAGTTAAATTTTTGTTCGTAAGTTTGATAAATATATAATAGATATAAACAGCATAAATTCTAATGAGTTATGAGAATGGCAAGAAGTACCTATGAACAATTAAACATACTATATTGCTATAAGAAGTACCTACTTTTATTTTGCCATACTACCAAAAACCTAGTCTCGGTTAAACCAAATATAAAACCAATCAGGGATCCGTGCTCGTAGATACGTAGGTACAAACTAACAATCAAAACGTACCAGCTTTCGCAGAATCTCTCAAAACACGTTCCAATTTACTCTTTGACCTGCCAGCGATCGCCCACCGGATTTCCGGATAATTTTTACATATCCGGAACATTTCTGGGACGACAAAGCGGCCCGTGTAGCCGCTAGCTCCGAAAATTATGAGGTCCAGTCTAGCCGCCATGTTAGCTACCTATTTTGAATTAGAAATAATTAATGAAGTATGTTTGGTAAATGGTATATTTTTAGTTTGTCATATTATCAATCAATATAATATATAGGATAGGTAGTCGATAGAAATCATAAGAAAAACCAAAAATATATCCTTTTATCCTCTCCTTGTATCCTTCTTTTCGGACCTATGTTTATTCATATTTTATCGTATAAATGTGAAAATAGAAATGCAAGATTCTTCACCGTGTAAGTCACGATAGGTACCTAGGTATAGACTACAGACACACACAAACACCCACATATTTATCATAAACGTATAGTACCTTTGTACCTATGTAATGTATGTGTTAACAATAATAATTGACCCACCGAGTCTCATGATGACTTTAAAGTTTTAAATTTTAATATACCTAGTCTAGACTCTAGTAGCTAAAGTAGATACTTAGACTGTGTGCAAGATTATTTGAAGATCATAATGCATTCGACGTGCATATTTAATTCATTATTTATACCTATCTATTGAATAACAATAGGATTTAAAAATACACTAAAAGTAGATATAGGTACTTAAGTTATAACTACAAAATTAATAATAATTATAAATTTATAAAGAATAGAAAAAATTCGATCTCGAGGCGGGACACGGTATATCGATTTTTTCTATTCTTTATAAATTTATAAAGCATTTCAATGCCATTTATAACAAAAAATCTAATTGTACAAAATTAATTTCCGAAATATCTATTTCACAGATGACCTAGTAATTGTAATCGTAGATATTATATCTACTCAATACTAAGAGACAAAATATTAATACATAATATTACATACCTATTAAAAACCAATCAAATTTTCTTAACACTATCACTTTTATGCGTTTATAGATCAATCTTCTTATATTCATATATTAGTTAGGTACGTATTAAAAAAAATTTTTCTTTAACTTAGACGCTTACGTCCAAGCAACTTAGTTTACTTATTATGATTGTATCAAATCTTTGGTACCTAATTGTTGATTTACCTAATTTAAAACTCACAAAAAAGTCGTTACTTTGAATAATTATCCACAAAAAAATGATACTTATTTTCCGACACAAATATCACTTAATACTGTTGAAAATATGGTAAAACATCCGATGCAATAGATAACATAACTAGTGTTCTATATATTATACTGATTTAGATAAGAAATTGAGAAATTATAGGTACACAATAATGAGAAGTGAATTTTTGCTCAATAACGGCTAGGGACATAACTTACTCCGAGATCTGATCAAAACTGACTTATTTGAAATTACCCACACCCAGAAATATTAATATCTACATAACAATTAGTAAAATAAACGACATCATTTGATATAGGTTATCATAACTATGCAGATACAATAGTGATGTGCAGTGTTCAATTATTGTTCATTAATTATACACTTGAACACACAACACTACTTCATAAATAAATTGAACCGTCTGTCTGGCTGTATGTACTATATTATATAACTAGCTTTCCGCCCGCGGCTTCGCCCGCGTTTTTAAAGAAAAACCCGTTCCCGTGGAATTTCCGGGATAAAACCTATCCTATGTGTTAATCCAAGTTACCCTCTATATGTGTGCTAAAATTCATTGTAATCGGTTCAGTAGTTTTTGCGTGAAAGAGTAACAAACATCCATACAAACTTTCACATTTATAATATTAATAGGATTTGGTATTCGAGTGCAATATGTTTTAGGATAACCTAAACAATCTTTGTTATGTTTCTCCCCCCTTTTCGTACATTTGGAACGACTGAAGCAATTTTCATCAGACTTTGGTACAAAAACTATATTATCTATTAGAAAAAAACTAAATCTAAGCAAATCCGTTGTGTAGTACACAGTACACACATACAGATATTATAACAGACGCGGGAAGCGAAACTATGTACTGACTAGTGATTTTGAATTTCTTTATCAACGCCAGCACGAACGATGTCGCGGGCATAGCTAGTGTTAAAATATTGTTGTCAATACAAAGCTTAAAGGTCGAATTAAAGTAAACCGTGTAGGTACCTACTTTTGCTTAGTTATGTATTCTATATGTATCAATAACAATAATCAGATGGCTTGTGTTCACAGCTTGCAAAAAGTCTATGTTTATTCACTTGAATATTAAGATTAAATAATAATAAAATAATTTTATTGAAATAGCTGAATTATTCAGGACGTTACGACCATGACGACGATGGGAATGTTTAGTGTAACTTTTTTGGATATTTCCCGTTTTATATTTTAAATATTATTATTGTAATTTTACTCATTTGGTAAAGGCTATGGGTAAAGGGCTTTCGATATCAGTTTAAAGTTTTTTGATATCTGCAATGATTACGGAATAATCGCCTGAGCACACTTAACGATTACGATTACACCCTGTATATTTAGAATTTAGATATAGATATACAGCTCTTTACAATAAAAGCATAAGTTTATTATTATTCATACGGAATTAACACCGTGAACGATTGCTTTACTCATTATATTCACAAAATGAGCCAAATAATTAAGAAAACAACAATATAAAACACCCTAAATGAGAATCATAACAATGTAATTAAGAATAAGCCGGATACATAAAACTTTATGTGCCTAAGAAGGCAAGAATAAGAATAAGAATTAGGTAGGTACCTACATACGAAATAAATTAAAGACTAGCTGCGCCCCGCGGTTTCACCCGAGCGCGTAACTCAGTTTCTCCCTTTAATACTAATGATCCAGTGGAAATATCGGGAAAGTGGAAATATAATAAAAAATAGCTAAGGTAGCATTCGGATCTGGGCGGTCGCGACCTGGCAGCCGCGGTCCTGCAGCCGCGACCGTGGGCGCTCCGTACCGCTTCGTAGGGAATTGTATGCGATAGTTACCGACTCTACCGGATCTTTAGACCCTGAGAAAGAACATAGGCTACTTTTTATTGCGAAATATGTACCACGGGCGAAGCCGGGGCGCACCGCTAGCTTGGAATAAAAATTGTTGCAGGGAGGTAGTTTATAATTTATGTTTTTTTATACATATTTTTATAATTTATATTTTTTTGAAAGGTGATTAAGGTTTTCACAGCGTAAAACTCTTGTCTTATTAAAGAAAGTAAAGGATTTCAAATATTTATCTCTAGAAGTGAAAGAAAAGGAAAAAAAAGAAACAAAAATTATTTTATAAAAACATTTATTATCAAACTGGTAATTTATTACATAAAGAACATTTATAAATAAAATAGTTTGAAGAGTATTAGTAAAAAGCGAAAATAAATGCGAAGTAAAGCGTTAAGATGCGCACGCGCAGAAAACAACATTGAATGAATAACAGTAGAAAAATACACTTTTTCTTAATATAAAAATAAATCGTATTTTATTTAAGGCACTTTCCATAGATTTAATGAAAATAAACTTTGAAATATTTTTGAAATGAAACTTTTTCTTTAAAAATTTCAAGGTCGCGTCAGTGCAATACCGTCACGTCATCACGGGGTAAGGCGACGATTTTGGTATCTTTGATTCTTGCCAAAGAAGTTTCACTTCTGACACGTGTGCCCGGCACACACGCTCTTTACATTTTGGGAATGTCTTAGTAATTCTTATTGTCGATTGTATTGCACGCCTCATAAGCGAAGCGTTGAGGTGGGTACTACTG
>CAJQZN010042621.1:17538-40980 GCA_907164685.1 Colias eurytheme
CTTATATACATTTTTAATCATTGCCTATATTCACAACGCCGGATTTTAGTCTGTCTATATCCTACTACCTCTCTGAATGCTATAGGGCATAGGCTATATGTACAACAGGCGAAGCCGGGGCGGATAGCTAATTTTATTAATTATACTAATATAATAACTATAGAATGTTAGAAAAATTGTCTTCTGCGTTAAATGTACCATATGATCTATCATATCACCTATAAAGGCCTATTCAGATAAGAGCGGTTTCCGCTACCGTCGTGGGAAGCGGTATCCCGATGGGCACGCGATTAAATCTCTTACATAGAATACTATAGAGACTCTAATCGCGTACCGATCCGAGTACAGTAGCGAATGGCCCATCGGTATACCACTGTAGTTTCAAGAAGCCTTAATGCAGTTTGATAGTTTCATAAATTATACACTCAATAAAAATCACAACCAAGTTTAATAATATTGTGTCTTGCTGCTTCTATTAGAAATAACCTTCATAATATATGTATGATGTAGCATAGTTTTCATTTATAATTATATTTGCTAGCATACAGCAAACTATATATATTTAGGCCAATATTTAATTCATGGTTTATGAGTATTTTTTCCTGTTGATTTAAGATACAATTTCGACTGGCTACTGATTCATATTCTTAATCTCAATTTGTATTCCAATAGTTTCTTCAATCACATATAATGTTTCTTAGCTATATGTTTATCCAAGGAAAGTTTCGACATAAACGCTCTAGCACAGTGCCCGCACGAAAACCCATAATCTGCGTCCTTTTTAGACCTATGAGACTTAACATTATGGTGATACTTCTGCGATCTTGTCTTAAACGTCATATGACAGGTGGTACATTCATACGCGTCTGCCCCTGGCTTGAAATTGTGAACTTCAATGAAATGCCGTTTCCTTAATTCCCACGTCGCGAACCGTGGTTTATCTTTACAGTGCATGCACATATAGGGCATAGTTGTATGCTGGGTTTTCATGTGAATACTCCTCTCTTCAAGCGTCGAAAAGGTCGCAACACATCTGCTACAATTGTACTTATTCTCGTGTGGAATTCTCTTGTGAGCTCGTAAGGCCACCTCTGTAACGAAGCCTTCTCCACAAGTATCACATACGTAGTTCTGATAGTGTTCCGAAGTATGTTTCTTGAGGGAAAAGAAATCCATAAATTGTTGCTTGCATATCGCACATTTCCAACTGGTACCATCGTTCAGAGCAAATGGTAACACTCCTGGTTGAGCGTCAAAGTTTATGGGCTGTTTGTGATCATTCTTCAAATGCGTCAGTAAGTCATCTAACGTATCTATTTTGATGAAACACAATTTACATTGTAAATTCGTTATGTCGACTTTGAGAAATTCTTTATTCATACGTCTGTTAAATACTGAGTTTATTTCAAAGTTCGCATGTCTGGACGCCATGTGTTGTCTCAATCCATTGGGATTACCAGATTGCACCCTACAGAATATACAGTTAAAATTCTGCCCCCAAATCCGAAACGGTAACGCGGTGGAGCATTTTAAAATGATCTCCGTATTGCTTCTATGTTTCAGCGCCTTTCCGAACCGAGGTGTATATGTAGCCGCGTAGCATTTTAAATTTCTTTCGTGCTGTCGCAAACCATGCTCTGATAGGAAGGTCGCACCGCATTTTTCGCATGTGAAGATCTTAACATGAGACCGTAAATGGCAATTTATTTCCGGAAAGTCGCGGAATACTTTATCACAGTCAAAGCAAATCCAGAGGCCGGTGTCTATTTGTTTAAAAGGCAAGACGCCAAACGGTACATCAAAGTTAACAGGCTTAGCATGTTCATTGGATATATGGTGCATAAAGCCGTCCACATTTTCAAAACTTTGGGTACATAAGTTACATTTAAAACTAGTGATGTCGATTTTCAAATCATCGACTACTTTATAAAAAGCGCTGTTATAATCAGCGTTTTCATGGTTATCTTTCATATGGGTCCTTAATAAGTCCATAGTCTCTAACTCATCGTGGCAATAAGCACAAACGATTCTATTAAATCGGGTTTTGAACGGAATCGCCGTTGAATGTCTAAGTATGAGAACCGCGTTTCGCCTTTGCGGGTTCTGATTAACCGATCTTTCGAATAATCTCTTTGGGTTTTTCCTCTCAATTTCCCTTCTCGGCCCTAAAAAAGAAAAGTGCCACATCATTATTCCATTCCATACATTTCGGATTCAGCGACTACAAATCAGCATCAGAATTCTGCACGTCTAAAAATCACACCATATCTTCATGCGCATATTTTGAATAGTGACACTTATCTTGGCCAAATGTAACGACTATCCTTATCCTATTTAATAAAGTAAACATAAGACAGACCTATTAATAATTTGATTTACATGTATTTTAGCCAACGATCGAAAGAAAACAAACAAAACCAATTAACAAGCTTTATTTCAACTGTATACAAATCAATCTTCAAAAACGATTTCGGGGTGGTGGGACCGCATGTGGCCTTGCAAGCTGACTTTTTGGGCAAACTGTTTTTCGCACATCAAACACGGAAATCGCTTCGTCTCACTGTGAATCCATAGATGCTGCTTCAAACTCCTGCTTCGCGTAAATAGCTTATGACAGACCCCGCACTCATAATGCTTCTCTCCAGTATGTCCCAATCTGTGGTCATCCATTTGTTTCTTGGACACAAACTTTAAGCCACAACACGGACATATATACCCTTCATCCGTGTGATTCAAACGAAAGTGCGAATAAAACAGCCTTCTCGAGTTGAATATTATATCACAATCTTTGCACGCATACGTCAAGCCAGGCCGGCCGTGCACTTGGACGAAATGCTTCTGTTTCAACTCCCACGACTTAAATTTCTCTCCACAGAGCACACAACAGAAACCCCAGCAAGATTTCGACACTTGCAAGTGCTCTTTCCTCTCTTCCGAAGTTGCGAATTCGCCCCAGCACTTGCGGCAAGTGACTTTACCAGAGTGACTGCACCGAATGTGGTATTTTAACGCTTCCACTGTCAAATAGTGCCTTCCGCAGACGTCGCACGTGTATTTCGAATAGTGGGTCGTCGTATGTCTGCAGAGCTTTGTCATCGTCGGTAGTTTTTTATCGCAGAGGAAGCAGTTAAACTGATCATTGTCCACTCTATACGGCTGCAAGCGTATTTCGGCGCTCAGGTCGATGTCGCAATCATGATACTCGCATAGATGTCTGGCTATTTCCTGTATGTCATTGCAGGGTAAGCTACAGATCCTACACTTCAAATTCGTGCAGTCAACCTTCAGGTAGTC
Organism: Colias eurytheme; assembly: GCA_907164685.1. Lineage (NCBI taxonomy): Eukaryota > Metazoa > Arthropoda > Insecta > Lepidoptera > Pieridae > Colias > Colias eurytheme. Next base: position 20,833 of record CAJQZN010042621.1, read on the forward strand.
CTTGCCTTTCGCACAATGCGCGAACGCAGTAGATATCGTGAAGGTCTTATGGTTTTCGTCCATGTGTTGTCTATATTCGCTCGGCAGAAGGAAATCGTCGCGACAATATACACAGCACAATGTATTCCCCCGGAGTCTGAACGGATAAAGCGTTGAATATTTCAATACCTCCTCGGCGTTTCTTTTCGATTTCTGATTCACTTGATTCACCCCGTTTGACTCTAGAAAAGAAAAAATCCATAGGTCACTGATGTAGATCGGTTATTACCACGGGTCTAATTCGATAGTATGAAAAATATTTTTATCTCGACGAAAACAGATCTCAAATTGTGAATTCTTATGAAATATTGTGTGTAATGTTTATTGTAGAACTATTAAAAAATATTCATTCGGTCATTTTAATAGGTATGTAATAATTGCATTGAACACATAATATTGTGCATTTTATGGGCATTCATTTCTAAATAAGTTTTAAAATTATAATCGGTCAATATCCCTATCCACATCCACTCATTTTAGACAAGGCAAGGTAAACACGAAATAAACATAAAATACAAAATAATACTGATATATATTATATTTAGCCTCAATTACAACAGACTCATAAATCGAAATGCTTTCTCGCGACATGTTTATCTAAGAACAGCTGAGTAGTAAAGGCTTTTGGGCAGCTATGGCACGGATAGTTCAATTCAGAGTCCTTCTTCATTCTATGCGTCCTCGCCATGTGATTATACTTCCCCGATCTCGTCTTGAACGTTTTCTGACACGCTGAGCATTCATATTTATCCGCTCCAGTCTTATAATTGTGCACTTCCATCAAGTGCTTTTTACGCAACTCCCAGTTGGCGAAACGAGGCTTATCTTTACAGTACACACACATGTATGGGGTGGATGTGTGCTGAGTTTTGACATGGATATTTCGCTCTTGTAACGTAGAGAACGTTGCTATACACCGACTGCAGTTGTACTTATTTTCGTGCGGTATTTTCGTGTGCGCTACCATCGCTGATTCCGTGATAAACCCCTCACCACACGTATCACAGACGTAATTCTGAAAATGTTCTGACGTATGTTTCTTGAGAGAAACAAAGTCTTTGAACTCATTCGGACACATTGTACATTTCCATATCGATCCATCGTTCAAACGAAAGGGTAATAGACCTATCTGCGCATCAGTGATAATCGGTTGCTGATGATCATTCTTCAAATGGTACGTCAACGTTTCTAAATTTTCTATGGGCATGAAGCATAGCTTACATTGTAAGTCCGTTATATCGATTTTCAAGTATTCCTTGCCGAGTTTCTTATAAAAGGCTGTTTGTACTTCGTAATTCTCATGTTGAGTGACCACATGAGCTCTCAAACTACTAGGGTTATTCGTTTGTACCCTACAAAATACACAATTGAAATTGCTTTTCCACGTTCTAAACGGACATGCTGTTGAACACTGGAGTATGATCTCAGCATTCGTGCGAGGTTTGAGCATTCTACCATTTCTTGCTTTGTAAGCCGATCTCAAACACTTCACCTGCCTATGATGGTCTTTTAGCGCGTGATCAGACACGAAAGTCGTTCCGCATTTATCGCAGCTATAGTTCATAAAATGAGTTAGTATGTGACGGTTGAAATGGATAAACTCCTTGCTAATTTTCTGACAGTACACACAGATCCATTGATTGCAGTTGTTTTGTTTGTAGGGAAGTACGCCAAACCGCGCATTGAACCTAACAGGCTTATTATGCTCTCGCGACAGGTGCCCCATTAGGGTATCAACGTCTTGTATTTCCTGATCGCACAGCGTACACTTCAAACCAGTGATGTCAATCTTAACTAAATTATCCTTAGTCCTATAGAACACGTTTTTAAAGTCGGAATTCAAATGGTCGGCTCTCATGTGAAATCTTAGATTGGCTAACGAGTCATAATCATCGTGACAGTACGCGCAAAGTATTTGACTGAACCTCATTTTAAATGGATATGCCGTCGAGTATTTTAAGATGAGCTCCGCGTTACGACGCTGCGGAGTTTGATATATCAGTATTATTCTCTTAGCGTCATTACGCCCGCGTATTTCCAATTTGGACCCTAAAAACAAAAAACAAATTGGTCAGTCAAACAACCAATGCGGTATTCTACAAACGGTACGGTAACAATCCATGCACGTAACCTATCCTACGATGTTTTTATAAGCATATTTAATTTTAAACATAATATGGGTAACTATTTTGCTAAGGGTCGACGATCGAAGTTCTTTTGTGGTTGGTTTTATAAATACTACATCGAAACGTTTTGAGACGTTTTATAGAATTAATGGTCGAACGAATGTCGTAGGATATTTGAGTGATGAAATGAATAGGGCTATGTTTAATCATACAATATTAATGTGTTTCATTCTTCAGAATGTTCTCAACATGACCTTTCCATAACAAATTCGAAATTATATAGGCATAATTGAAATCCAAGATTTTCAAATTTTCTTTATTTCAGAACAGAACTACAAACAATCTATACTAAGCAATTTGCACATCAGGATGATGAGTTTTCATATGCGACTTATAACTGACCCGCTGATTAAACTTCTTATTGCACGGCTTACACTCAAACCTCTTCACTTCATTATGAATCCACATGTGTTGGCTCAAATTGGCTTTCCGTGGAAACGACTTGAAACACACAGTACAATCGAATAGTTTCACACCAGTGTGTACAACCAAATGCTGTTCCAATAAACGCTTGGTACTAAACTTTTTGCCACAAAACGAACAGACGAAGCAAAGCGCTGCGTGAGTAGTTACAAAATGATTCTTGTACGTATATCGCGTATCAAATTTCAGCCCGCATTCTGGGCAAGAATACGTTCTTTTCACTTGGCCATGCACTTTCACCAAATGCTCCTCTTTTTCCGACCATTTCATGAACCGTTGCAAACACATCGAACATTGGTAGGACCAGCATTTAGAATTCTTCTCGACGTGTTCACGTTTCGCTTCCAAAGAACCAAACGTCTGTTTGCAGCGTCTACATATCCTCGCTGCGGATATATGTGTAAAGTTTATGTGATGTTGCAAGGAAGTTTTAGTCGGGTAGGATTTGCCGCACTCTTCACACGTAAAGTTCTGGTAGTGGCTCGACATATGCCTGCTGAGTTGGCGCAAGCATGGAAAATTCTTGTCACACAACCCGCAGAGGAGTTTATCCTTTTCAAACTTGAAGGGCTGCACTCCCAAATGCACATCAAAGTTGATTTTCAAGTCGTGCGCATCGTTCAGATGGTGTGCCGCGTCTACGATCTTGTCAAAAGGCGTATTACATTGTCGGCAGCGTAGTTCTGTACAGTCTACTTTCAAATAGCCTTCGTAAGGGCAGTGCGAGAACACCGTTTTCACTTTGATAGTATCGTGTTCCACGTTCATGTGCTTTCTGAACTCCGAGGGATCCGTGTAATCCTCGCAACAGAACACGCACATTACCGTGTTCTCTGGCAATCGGAATGGGTAGGCGGTACAATATTTGACGATAATTTCGGCGTTTCGTCTCGCGATCGACAAGGGGACCGGGTTGTCTAGAACACACAGAAATGCCTTGTCATTTGCTGATATTTGAGTCCTAATCTTTTCAATATGGGAGGTGCACTTAAATTAAAGGGTTCTAAGTCAGTTATTTTCGATTCATGGTAGAATTACTGTTTGCTTGAATTATAAAGTCAGTTATTTGGTAGTATTCAGTTCCTATTATTGAGGTAATATTGAGACCAATCTATATAGTATTGCTTGAAATTTTGTATTTTTTTTAGCTTTTATGTTGTAAGTTTAACTGCATACTAATCACTACATAGTATAAAACAAAGTCGATTTCTCTGTCCCTACATCTCTATGTCGATGTGTATGCTTACATCTTTAAAACTACGCAACAATTTTGATGCGGTTTTTTTTTATAGATATTAGATTCTTTAGGAAGGTTTTAGGTTATATTATTTATTGTGTTTAGACAAAGCGGGCGAAGCCGCGGGCGGGTCGCTAGTATGAAATATGATTCAAATTTAAATTCAACATAATAAGTTATAATTAATTGAAATAAAAGTCTAAAATCGTTCAACACAAATGTATTTATTGAAAACTTAATTAACCATACTGTATAACTTAAAATTCGTAATTCTTAATAATAATATGTTATATATATAATATATGTTATCATAAACATACAATCTTTATACTCTCATAGTTGGCATTTATACAATTTAATCATAGTTAAAAAAACAAAACTAAAGAAAATACGTGTGGCACTCGAGGACTGCCGCGGTAAATCTATTGCATAGCATCGCATCGCTGTGCCGGTTGGAGTGGGGGGTGTTAGGTTTTTCGTTACGGAATTTTTACATTCGGTCGCCGCGCTCAAAGTCCGAGATAAAAGCTATGCAATAGCTTAAAAAAAATTTGGAAAATCCAAAAGTGCACGCCTCATAATTTTTTTTTAATAAATATTTATTAATTATTATTTTTGTTTATTTAATAACAATTAAACCACATCGAATCAGACCCTGAAAAATGAAAGGGTTCTATTCCTGAGCATACTCAAGCGTAAGAGAGAAAAAAAGACTCGATTAGTAAAGTATTTCGGTCGCTATCGTGTTAACAAGAAAAAGGATCCGCACATACAGACACACGGACGTCCAAGACAGAACTTTTTTAAACTGTTTTTTAACTAGTTTAAATAACAAAAATGACATCAAAAATATCATGAACGTTAAAAATAGTGTTTTTTCTTAATATGTGTGTGTATGTATTATCTTACAAGTGCAATGTATGATACATAAAGACATTTTAAGTTTGAAAAATCAGATGTTTTGCGCAAAGTGACAGTAGTACCCACCTCAACGCTTCGCTTATGAGGCGTGCAATATTCTGAGAAATTTAATGAACACCACAGAGCCACCGCCTTCTCAACTACACAAATTGTAAGATGTACATTTTAGTATAATATATAAATATTAAATTATAACAACTAACGTAGAAACAATAATTGATTTTATTTTGACGTGACAACGTCTTATAATTCGGTAGAGCCGGCTGCACGCACCAAAAGATATGACTCATGCGGCGTTACCTCGCTCTGAGGCGTTCCATGTAAGGCTTGAAGTGCAAGCGAGAGCGCGGAACGAGCAACAAAGAAGCACAATCGGACGTTGTCACGTTCAACTATCGTCAGTAAACCGACTTTACAGACAACCAATTTCTTTTTCACATATAACGTATGTGTATCATTAACATGGTCAATGCCATTTATTTATATTTTTCCGGGTGCTTAAACAAAATCTATACTAACATTATAAAGCTGAAGAGTTTGTTTGTTTGAACGCCCTAATCTCAGAAGTTACTGGTCCGATTTGAAAAATTCTTTCGGTGTTAGATAGCCCATTTATCGAGGAAGGTTATAGGCTATGTATCATTACGCTAAGACCAAAAGGAGTCGAGCCAGGTGGGTGAAACCGCGAAACGCAGCTAGTATTGAATAAAAACCGTATATTATTATCATTCATATTTTGGCAGTGAATTTCTCATCCATTTTATGACTTTCGCTCTCACTCTAATTCGATAAATCAGAAAGAGATGTTAATAGACTTTTTATACGTTGTTAAATGTTCATTTGTATTGACACAATTTATACAATGTAGAGTTTAAGAGTAATAAAATAGTGGACGCATATTATATCATTTTTATCCCAAGACATAATATTGTTATAAGCGTGGTGTGTGTGTCTACGCCTATCTGTAAAATCGTGACTTCCGAACGGGTGATTGAATTTTACTGCGATTTTTTATATCGAAAGTCTGCATGTCCAGCTCTTAGTTATTTCCGATAGAATCAATTAATCATGTAAAGATAATTGGCGATCAATGAAAGTTCCAAGATCTTATATTTCAAATAGAAATTCTAAAACAAATTGCAGGTAATTCAATAAGTATTGAACCGTGATAAATTATTATTAAGATGTTATAATTTAAGAATTGACTTTATTCGCAGAAAATAGAATAGGATGCATAATAATGTATCTCCTATCAAGGATTGCAACAACTTTCGATTATTGTATATTTTTCGATCCATTTTCTGCATGCCAATACAAAAATAATATTTCAATTTGTTATACCTGTGATTTTAAAATGCATTACTTAATCAAATGCAATTTATGGTTGCGAGTTGCGAATCTTTGGATCGGGCATTAGTGTTGAATAATAATTACCCCATGATTTTTACAAAGCATACGGTGACATTTAACATGCATTCTTTAACTTTTTTTACTTTGCTCATTGTGTCTTGTACTCACACTATCATATAGTAGAACTAAGTACATCCTTTGCTAAAAGCAATTTCAAAACCACATAGATTCTATCAAACATCACTCTTATCAACACTGAGCAGGATCTTTACGTTTTTATTTTGCATATTTTGATAATCCTCAAGATCAGGGTGATACGACTTCATATGGCTCTTCCAAGTCACCCTTTGATTAAACTGCTTGTTACACAGCGTACAGCCAAACCTCTTGAGTTCACTATGTATCCACAAATGCTGTATCAGATTCTTTTTCCTCGGAAAAGATTTCGAGCACACCGGGCAAGGGAACAGTTTCTCTTTAGTGTGCACCACCCTGTGCTCATCTAGATTCTTCTTTGTGTCAAACTTAAGCCCGCAACACGTGCAAATGTATACATCCTCTGTGTGCGTCAGTCTAAAGTGCGTCCTGTACTTTTTCCTATCATCAAACACTTCTGGACACTCCGGACAGACATATGTCTTCTTCGACACTCCGTGTACTTCACTCAAGTGTGTTTGCTTGCTTTTCCACGAGACAAATCTCTCGCTGCACATGTTACACATGTTGGTCCAGCACTTTTTCGACGTGTTAATGTGTTCGCGTTTCGCTTCCAGCGTGTCAAAGGTCATTTTGCACTTCCTGCATATTCTGTTCCCCCCACTATGTGAGTAGGTTATATGATGTTTTAGTGTCGTTATAGTCGAGTAGGATTTCCCACAAGCCTCACACGTATACTTCGAGAAATGCGACTGTGTGTGTCTGCTCAATTGTCTGAGGCATATCGCCTTACTGGGGCACAGTGCGCACATGAGTTTATCGCCTTCCAACCGGAACGGCTGTATGCCCAAATCCTGAGACACATCTAGCGGTTTCTGGTGCATATCGAATAGATGGCTTGCTGCATTTTCCAGCGTATCAAGCCTCACTTGGCATATGCGACATGAAAGGTCCGTTATATCGGCTTTAAGGAAGCCCTCTGTTACGTGCGCGAAAGCCATGCGCACTTTAAACGTCGCATGTTCGTCAACCATGTGCTTTCTATAGCTGGGGCCGTCGTGAAAGCTCTCACAGCAATACACACAGACCATGGACTCCTCGGGCAGTCGGAACGGGTACAATGTCGTGTATTTCACCAGTATCTCTGCGTTCCGCTTGGCCATTATATACTCATTGCATACTTCTAGAACAAAAAGAAATGCCGATGGTCATTTAGATGGTCTTTGGCATGTGTCTTCTTCTTCTATGTCTTGTGGTGGCTTGCGTTTAGGATTTATATCTATGGGTACGCTTAAAAAGGGCACGGACTATACTATAATCTTTTCCTTTTATGAGAAAAGGATTAGGATGCATTCACGGTATGGTACCAAAGAAAAAGGTATGTTTTATTGAGGAATAATTTTCAGTTAAAATCATGTGACGATTTATTTTAATGATATGATATTATTTCAAAACCAATATAATGAAGTATGTAGTAAATGATCAAAGTAATTTCAACTAAATATAGAGATCTTTATAAACAATAACTCCTAATCTCAATATATTTTAACCACATTTTCCCTCACTAGTAAAGAATACAAAACTTAACTTATAAAATGAAAACGACAATAAATTCTTTAATCAATTTGTGCATCATCTTATAACAACATAACAATCTTATATTTAATGATATTTTAATATCATACATGTACCCTGAGGCCCGTTTTCATTTCCAGTAATCCGAAAAAAAATCAAGAAAAATTTAAAACTTTATAATTAAAAGTTGTTGTTTTTATAATTACTTATTAGTATATAGTTTATTTATATACTTATATATTTATGTATAGAAAATACAATCAATCGACTTTCAATTTACTTTCGCATCGTACAAAAGTATATAACTATGAACTAAATGTATTGTGCACGACAAACAGTAAAGTACCTAATTTATTGTAAATATAACGTTAGAATCCTGAAGGCTTACGCCTGAAGGCCTATAAAATAATTAGTATGAAAATTAATACGTATTTGTTCTAGTTGTATTGAAAAGTTTATGTTTTGTAAAGCAAACTATCTAACTAGTCTAGTAGAGTAAAATAAGTGTTCAGTATAAAATCCTGAAGGCTTATGCCTGAAGGATTATCTGTATAGTAAAGTATAAGGAACAGTTCGTACGTAAAGTTATTTGTGATGTCTATTGCATAAAGATTTATGAAGGCTTATGCCTGAAAGGTTATTATTGTGTTAAGAATGTTTAGTAGAATAGTAAATGTTTATGTTTTGTTTTGATATTGTAGATGTTTTAATTGTAGATTGAAAATGTTTTATGATATTAGTAAATGTTTATGTCTTTCGTATATTAGTGAATGTTTATGTCTTTCTTTATGTTTTATGAATATTTTAATTGTTTAAAGTGTGATATTAGGATTTAATTGTGTATTTCGTCATGCGACAGCGTCACGTCCGCGACTGAGCGCACACGCCGTCCCCCGCAGTATATTTATACACCTGAAGCGGGGGACGGGGTAGTATAAAAGAAAATTTGTAAAGAATTGTGCGCGCAGTCTAAACGGGGCGCTGGCGGAGTACATTATGGATGTTATATTAGAATAATATGTTATAATGATTGTAACAAAAACAATAAAACTGTAAATTTATGTATGAGTAAATATTTGGGAAATAAAGAGTGAGGTAAGGGGCGTGGCCAGCCGGAGTGGAGGGGATAACGCGTAAAATATAAATATGGACGCAAAACCGGTTGCGTCACGGCATTCCAGTTCCACCCGCGCTTCAGAAAAGCAAGAAGAATAACTCCGCTCCGGCTCGGCACCCTGGCCCTCTACGTATGAAGAAATAATTGTTTGTATTATTTGCAAACCCCCACACCACTACAGTCCACTAAGAGAGGGCCTTCAGCCGACATTAACATGTATGATGCCTTTTAAATAAAATATAACAAAAAAATACGACAAACACCTAAATCGAATCGGACGCGCAACGCAAAAAGCTCATGACGTCATCAATCAAAAATCCACCAATTCTGGGTGATACGATTTCATATGCGTCTTCCAACTGACCCTCTGGTTAAACTGCTTATTGCACATCTTACATTCGAACCGTTTGTATTCACTGTGCACCCAACTATGTTGAATCAAATTCTTCTTCCTAGCAAACGACTTCGAACAGACCGTGCAAGTGAACGCCTTCTCTTTAGTATGGGACACTACATGTTCATCTAACGATCTCTTATTATCGAATTGTAGACCGCAAAATGAACACGTAAATATATTATTCGTGTGCGATAGTACAAAGTGCGCTCTATACGGCGTCCATTTATTGAACACCATCGAACATTCCGGACATTTATACTCCTTTGGCCCTTGCCCATGTACTTCGGCACAATGGGCAAATTTTGCCTTTCTCGTTAAGAATCTCATACCGCAGAACGCACAGCTCATCGGCCAGCACTTCTCCGAGCTCAATATGTGTTGCCTACGCTCTTCCGTGTTTTGAAACACTTGTTTACACTTCATGCACACTTTGGCATCACTGTGACCGTACTGTGCGTGTCGCTGCAAGTTCTCCCTATTTATATACGATTTGCCACAGGTTTCGCACGTGTATTTGTGGTAATGGCTACTCGTGTGCCGGCTCAGTTCGCGCAGACACGGCACTTTGACGCTGCACAACGCGCAGACCCACCTCTCTTGACCCAATTTGAACATTTGCATACCAATTTCTACGTCTGTATTGATATCTTTTCCATGGGCCACTAGTAAATGTTTCGATATTTCCTCTAGTGTATCCAATTGGACAGAACATATTCTACACTTGAGTTCCGTGCAGTCGACTTTAAGATACTCCGTATAATTGTTTCCAATGTGCGCGAACGCAGTTTTAACATTGAACTGCGCATGTTCGGTATTCATGTGATGTCTATACTCTTGTGGGTCGTCATAACTATCGCAGCAGTAGACGCAAACCATCGAATTATTCGGTATCCTAAACGGATACGCAGTCGAGTATTTCAAGACTACCTTCGCGTTGAGACGCGCACCGACTAACCAATCGACTTCTAGAACAAACAAGAAATAAATGCCGTTGACATGTGCTCTACTGGTTAGATAAACATATGGTGTTAGATGGTCTTTAGTCGATAACTTAATGAATTCTCGCTCATATTTTAAAGTTAGTTAGGTTTACAAACGCGCAAACATCTTTGTACGTGGATGGTTGGATGGATAACATATTTTTTATTTTGATTCATTTTTTTTTTGTATTAATGGTTAATGGGTATGATATATGTTTATTTGTGTGTATATAATATTATCAGATTGAAACAAAAGAAAAATAAAATATCTCGTTTTAATGTTATATTATAATTGTTGAATAATTATTTTTCTTATACAAATTATATATGCGAAATGTTTGATTTTCGTGACAATCTCTCAAGGTTATGAACATACATAGTTTATATTATTTTCCATGGACAACAGTACAAAAAAATAGTAACCGTCCTGTATGTAGCATATTAAATATGAGTTACAAATACATCAAGAAAATAAACCTAATAATATTTATTAATAACAGCCATATCTTTCTTGTACACGCACTTTATCACGCAAATTTGAATCAGTCTTAAACAGGTTTTAAAGATGAACTAATTTTCAAGAAACACAATCAACTTCTTTATATTTTAGCTGATAAGAACAACGTCCTAATCTGCTAGTTGTATGAAAAAAGCCTCATTCACATCTACCCGACAAAATTTCCAAAATGTCTAACCTAAAAATCTAAATATAAAAAATAAAATACTATCCATATCTTAAACTAAATATTTAAAAAGAAATTGTCTTTGTATCCGCCTATCTTCCGACATTCGAACAATTAAAACTCCTACATTAAAAAAATAACCCAAATGGACCGATTTTGATGAAATTTGGCACAGATAATTTTAGACCCTGAGAAAGAACATAGGCTACCTTTTATTGCGAAATATGTACCACGGGCGAAGCCGGGGCGGACCGCTAGTGGACCTATAAAGCTCTGTCATTTTACCATGCTAGAAATACTGCTTTAAAACATCATGGTTTGGTCCGAAACTTAGATATTTCAGTGTTATTTAGCCCTTTTTTTTTTAACTAGTCTCACATATGTTTCGTTAGATGGCGCTCCAATCGCGACCGATTAACAAATTTCAACCCACAATGTTTACAAACGAGACAATCGCTTGAATGGTGTAACTTAAAGTGTTCGTAATACGCCGCTCCAGTAGGAAAAGTCATATTACAATCGGCACATCTATTCGCACGCTTCTCATTCCCGTGCTGACTTTGCATGTGTTGCAACCTGGCTCTCCAATTATGGAATCTCTCTGGGCATTTCGCGCAACTATATCGCATACACGCTTTATCCGTTCTACAGTGTTTATCTTTCGCTTCCATAGTTGGGAAGATTCTGTCACACCGTTTGCAAACCACTTCATATTGCTGATGTTTAGAACGAACGTGACGTAACAACCCCGTGGAAGCTACATAGCTTTTACCACAAACATGGCACACGTACGTCAAGAAATGCGTTACTGTATGTCTGTTTAGATGCAGTAATGTCGGTACAGTTTTGTAGCAGACCGCGCAAACGAAGCTATCTTTCAGCAATCGGTACGGCATCACACCAAACTTGGCATTCAAGTCTATCCCCATATTGTGGGCTGCCTTCAAGTGGCTCGCAATGCTCTCTATGTCTTCGAATTTTTCTGGGCAAATCCTGCAGTGTAGATTCGTTAAGTCCGCTTTAATGAACTCCATTTTGGGTAAGTTGTGGAAAGCCACTCGTATACTGAAGGTTTCGTGTTCATCAGTCATGTGCTGTCTGAATTCGTCCGGATTTTCGTACAGATCATGGCAGTATACGCATAATATGCATTTATCGTTGACCCTAAAGGGGTAAGCAGTCGTGTGCCGGATTATAATCTCCGCGTTATTCCGTACAGGGTCTTCTGTTTCCGCTAAAACAGAAAAAGACCATCTGTACTATTAGGTTATCCAGAACGGGCGTGTTTCTTGCGTTTTTCCAACGTTCAACGTGATTAAATTCCAGTCCAAGTGTAGGGATAGGGCCTAATTTTCAATGTTCCCGTAAAACTCTGATTAATATACATATTTGATTACCAAGACATGTTTTAGTGATACAAATAGCCTTTATTTTACTGTCAGACAAAGATGACACACTTGTCCAGAACTTGTTGCCTATCCTTCCCTAACAGTGAAATAACTTAGCAAATGAATCTCCAAAACAAGCCATAGTAAATATACTTTAAAGAATGTTCTTAAATACTCTTGTATCTACGTACAGTCAAATTTTATAGAGGTAAATGAACAATAGTCTCATTAGCTCCTTTGCATTAGACATTATTTTATACCTATCATGATCTTTCGATTGTCCTTGGTCAAATGCGAAGTAAATAACGACAATACATCATAAGCCTGTACTAGTAAGTTGTACGTAGATTCTTACTTCAAAGATAGGTATAAATTCGGATAATTATATAACATTTTATGTTCAAAGACATACTTCAACTTTTACATATCTATGAGATTTAATTTTGGTCGAAATTGTTAGTTTTTCCGTATATATCCAAGCAGCCATGTGCTTCATCATTTCAGAATACGCATATTTCATAATTTATGGTTGAATATAGTTAAATGATATATTTTCGTCATATTTATTGTTGATTAAAGTTATCTATGCTCCATAGATGATATAAATTTCAATTATATAGTTATATTTGAGTTAATTCGCTCCAAGTATAGTTTAAATAGTTCATCGATTTATATAATATAGTGTGATGGAAATAATTTTAAATATATTAAAACATCAAATAGAGATATGAAATTACGCTTATAAGAAAAATGGCGACGATTTCTGTGTAATATTTATTTATGATTATGACACTTCATTGTACATGTAAGAGAAATTTAAAATAAATGAATACATAAAATTGAAAAGGATACAATAGGCGGTCTTATTGCTTAAAAGCAATCTCTTCCAGGCAACCATAAAAATAAAGGTTAAATAGTTAACTGTTTAGTTTAATAATTCAATGAGACCAGATTTAGCTATCATATTTCAAAAAGAACAAAGTATTTTTCGAGGTTTTAACACATTCAGAACTAACTAAACTGTAGTTATTTGAAAAAATCTATAACAAGTAAGAAGTTAGATTCTGTGCCCTGCCAAATAGTTTAAAAAATACTTCGAAACATACACTTTAACGTTGAAAAGAAAAATTCTAATACATGAAATAAACGCAAAACTATAACATTTTCTCGTTAATTCATAACCAATTACATATAATGAATTTTGATATATTTTACCCTAAAATCTTTCTTTACAAAAATCGTCAACAATTTTTCTCAAACTACGAAAACTTCGTAATTTCATCTCACTATTAGCAAAACACTACGCAGTTTCTTGGACAATATTGTGTATCGATGTGTGATTGATAAAACTAACCAATCAGAATTCATCGATTTTTATAAATTTTAACTTAATACTCGAATATACATTGGGTGTAGTATACTGTATATTTCTTAATATTCATAGAAAAATACACTTGTATTTTTTTTACTTTGCGCCCGACACTTTGCTCACATATACATATACGTATACTTATATTCATGAAAATTTTCAACCAAACCGGTTCAGCGGTTTTCTAATATTGGATAATCTTTATATATAAAAATGAATTGCAAAATGTGTTGGTAAGCGCATAACTCGAGAACGGCTGAACCGATTTCGATAATTCTTTTTTTATTATATTCCTTGAAGTACGAGGATGGTTTTTATGTAGAGAAAACGTAAATATGTACCACGGGCGAAGCCGGGGCGGACCGCTAGTAATATTATAAAGCTGAAGAGTTTGTTTGTTTGAACGCGCTAATCAAGGGAACTACTGGTCCGATTTGAAAAATTATTTCGGTGTTAGATAGCCCATTTATCGAGGAAGGCTATTAGGCTGTATATCATCACGCTAAGACCTACAGGAGCGGAGCCACGCGGGTGAAAACGCGGAGCACAGGTCGTATTGGATAACAGACACAAACACAAACTTTTACTATAACATACTGAGTGAGATTTTTACAAAATGCAGTGTACAGACTTGCCTGCCTTTAAATGGCCTAACAATATCCACCCATGTCTAAATCTCTTAGCAAACAAAACATTATTTTAAGTTATTGTCCAAAAAACTCACAAAGTGTGGACACATTTCTCACACACAATATAAAACACAAAAGCGGAATTATTTTAAAAATCGAATTGTTTGTGCATTGAAGACTTTTTAAGACAGTTTTAAGTATTAAAAACTGTTCATACCTTGTAAATAATCATGAAATGGTTTTTAATTGGACAAATATTTTCCTCTTTTTTTACATACTGTAATACTTAATTAAAATTTTTATAAGCCATTCTGAGATTATTTGGAAGATACTTTCAAATCGTATAAAATATACTTGTAATAATACTTATATGAGAAGTGTTTGTACAATATATTATAAAGAAAAATCGGTCCAGTACATTTCGATTTTCAACAGACAACACAAAAATTTTAATGTCACTTTGACAGATATAAGACAGATTATAGAAATCTATATTATCTATGGTCAAACACTGAAATGTGTCCACACTCAAAGCTTGCTAAAAAATACACACATTATCATACATTCTGCTTGTATTTGATCATTGTTACCAAAATATACAATTATTATAAAAATTTTCAACACAAGACTTTTACCCAAAATATAGAATTAAAAAAAAAATCTTAAAACCACTAATAGTAATCTAAGATAAGAAATAACCTTTGTATTTAAATTATATGTAAGAGTTAGGCAAAATAATCTGTTATTCATAGACAAAAAAAAATTCGAACTTAATCAACAAACTCAAACATTTATTTATTCAATTAGACTTCTAGAAGCACT
Source organism: Colias eurytheme (assembly GCA_907164685.1). Lineage (NCBI taxonomy): Eukaryota > Metazoa > Arthropoda > Insecta > Lepidoptera > Pieridae > Colias > Colias eurytheme. The sequence goes on from CAJQZN010042621.1 coordinate 36,105, forward strand.
TTTGAAACGTTATTACGTATTTTAACATTTACCACCGATTCAGAAAGCAGTATTTACGGAGAAGAACCGGCAAGAAACTCCATAGTCAATTCATACAAGCTGTCTGCTTCGACTTTGCACACATTGATTTGAGATTAAAAAAAAGGTTGTTACACAGTAAGATGAAGCTTTTTTATGGTAGATGAATTGTTAAAATCGATACTAATTCATCTTTCATTTGTATAAATATTAATGTTGATTCCATACTACAACATCTATACAAAATTCCTACATCATTTTTCTTATCCTACAATCCCATTTTTATCTCATATCTCAATAGAGAATTAGTGATACAAGCAGAATATAAGACAATTCTAATAACTTGGTTTAAAATTGTTTGGAATTTAATTATTAAAAGAAATCCTTTTTAATGTAATAGAAAAGGATTGAAAAAACTTATGTGATGTTTCTTCATCTATACTAATATTATAAAGCTGAAGTTTTGTTTGTTTGAACGCACTAATCTCGAATCTACTGGTCCGATTTGAATAATTCTTTCGGTGTTAAATAGCCCATTTATCGAGGAAGGTTATAGGCTATATATCATCACGCTTAGACCAACAGGAGCGGAGAACGACGGGTAAAACCGCAGGGCAAGTGTTAAAACAAATTCCAAACACCCCCAACCAAGTTAAACAAACAAAAAAACATAATCTCACCTTTCTTCTTCTTCTCCGGCTTAGTTTTACTAACGCTAGGTTTGACTTCCTTCACTTTCCGTTTAGCGGGACTGCTTTTCGTTTTGGACGCTTTCCGTTTAACCGCTTTAGCGTTATCCAACAGGTCCATAACATCGACGGATTCCTTTTTGGGCACTTTCGTCGCTAAATTCATTAGGGGCTGGTCGTCGACTGGAAAATGTATGATTTTTAGTGGTGATTTAAAAATTATGATAATAAATAATCCTTAATACAAAAAATAATTCAATGAATTCCCTTAGTTGCAAGACATATGCTGTAAATTAAAGACGTTATTAAATTTGTTTTTGTTATAAGTATTTGCCTTCACAAAACAAATATTATTTTTATTTAACGGCCGATTTTTCAATTCATGGATAAAACTTATCCGCCCAATAAAGTATTACACGATAATATTAAAATGTCACCCGTAAACTGTCAAAGACGGGCAAATAATACATTTTTGAAGTGGTAGTTATTCGAATAAATATTAACCAAGGATTGAAAAATCAGCCCTTATTAGTCATAATACAGAGGTTTAAAGTAAAACATAAAATAAATTGTCTCTATCTTCTTTCGAATGATTCAATTTAATGCAAAAAAAAAAGACGGGTTGCACTCCGGGAGTGCCGGCAGAAGTGAAAACTTGATTATTAACATTCAGCATGTTTGATATCCATCCGTCTTACGCTTTTTCGATCAGGTCACGTGTCCTGATGAGAGTTTAAGATTTTATACCCATTACAGAAAAAGTGCTACACGCCGCTAAAGAAGTTCACTTCAAAAATTGTACAAGCTAGTCTGTAAAGAAACTGTTAAAAGATAATTGCACTTACGATCATCATCATCATCAAGGAACTCGGGGGCAAAATCATCGTCGTCATAACTGTTTTCTTTTTCCTGTTTGACATTCTCCACTTTTACTGAATCTTTGTCCGTTATGTCCATTGGTACTGTAATTAAATACAAAGAATTGTTTTAAATATCTTAATACATATATATAAATCTCGTGTCACAATGTTTGTCCTCAATGGACTCCTAAACCACTTAACCGATTATAATAAAATTCGCACACCATGTGCAGTTCGATCCAACTTGAGAGATAGGATAGTTTAAACATGTAGGTACCACGGGCGAAGCCGGGGCGGACCGCTAGTTATATTATAATAGTTACTTATGAATAAAGTAACAGGAGGAATTCTGTAACACTATGCTTTGTACTGTCCGTCTGTCTGTAGCTGTGTTAGTATACATACTGAAATCTGTAAAAATATGTGATGAGTTTTGATGCGCTTTTTTCAAAATAGATAAAGTGGATCTTGAGAAAGAACTCAGACTCAAACATTTATTTATTCAATTAGAATTCTTCTAGGAGCACTTTTGAAATGTCATTAGCAGCTTTAGCTTGAGGGAACAAATTTTAATGGTAGAAGTTGGTAACATCCGTGAAGTACCACTGTACCATTAAGTATACTTCCAACAGTTTGAAAACCATTCACTTTGCTGTTAAAAATAATTATTTAAACGTACTTATTAATTATTTATATGACTGCCTCCTGGGTACAGCGGTTATCGCGTGAGCGTAGAATATAGGAGTCCTGGGTTCGATTCCCGGTGGAGACGAAGAAAAAATTTTTTCGGTCCGGCAGGACACAGAAGGTTGACCTACTTGTCCCAAAAGAAAATCGATCACCGAAACAGATGTATAATGCATCTACCTATTACCCCACAAGGGACATGGGACTTCACTTCATAGCATGTTGTATCAATACTCACTCTCAATATCCACAGCGCTGACGGGATTGAAACACTGCAGGAACGTCTGTTCGCACTCCTTGACCTGCCGCTTGAAGTCTGCCGCATCTCGGAGACGAGATATACACGGCTCGCATATCAGCCGACTGTGGCTGTTCGGCGTGCCGGACTGCGCGTAGGATACCTGGGGAAAGATAAAAGATGTTTATTTCCCTGCCTCATGATCAAATTTTTTAAATATGATTGTGTATACATATACATGAATAAACCAAGAATTATTATGAACTAGCTTTCCGCCCGCGGTTTCGCCCGCATTTTCAAAGATAAACCCGCATAGTTCCAGTTCCCGTGGGATTTCCAGGATAAAACCTATCCTATGTGTTAATCCAAGTTACCCTCTATATGTGTGCTAAATTTCATTGTAATCGGTTCAGTAGTTTTTGCGTGAAAGAGTAACAAACATCCATACATCCATACTTACAAACTTTTTTTCATTTATAATATTAATAGGATGTGCAATCCATATAAATTTATCCATAATTAAATATCACACTGCGTCTTCAAAAATTCTTTTGGTGTTAGATAGCCCATTTATCGAGGAAGGTTATAAGGCTATATAACATCACGCTAAGACCAACAGGAGCGGAGCAATGCGGGTAAAACCGCGGGACACAGCTAGTCGTAAGTACAATTCAAACAGGCAAAAGAAGGATAGTTTTCAGATATATTATTCAAATCCGAGCTTCTTGACGAAAACCCTGTTTATTTAGATTCTTTTAGATTACTTATTAACCATTTTCTTAAAATACAATCGCTTTCCTAAGCTTAACACAAAAGAAAACAAGTAAGAAATCAAGATTCGATAAATTTGTATTGATTTTATTATCCAACCAAAGAGAGGGCACCTATTGCCCTTTCATCTTACTCATACTCAAAACACTTTTCGATTGGTCGGATTATCGCATTCTTTAGAAAATGGACGCTTCGAAGACGCTCTGAATAAATCGATAATACAACACTTACGGTTAAATCGAATGTTTCTAAAAGCATTTCAGCGTAAACTTCTCTCTTTCCCATCCAGAAATATTCAGTGGAAATGTCCTTATAACAACCCTCGGAGAGGCAACATCGGCACACAGTGGGCCCCGGTCGCCACTCATTACTTTTTCCATCCATCTTTTATGTTATTATAAGATTTACTACAATTACCACTATTCACATACTATCTTTAACACCTAACTAAGCATTTTGCAATCACTTTTATCTAATGCTTAACCTATTTCTTGTGTATCTTGATTTTTTCATTTGACTACAATAACTAGACGCCATTGATAGTTGATACAATCGTAGACGGTAGACGCCACTCGCCACTTCGCCAGTCGCCAAACGATTCAGACATCAATGTTGCCCGAACAATTATCTGAAAACTCCTATTGTTCTCAAAAATAAAATACCAACATAATTAATTTACTTTATTTCGTGTAACTCTCCTTCGTCCATCAGTTTACAGTTCCTTATTCTAAAAAAAACTTATTTAATATATAATGTGATACACAGTGAAACTGTAAATACGTTAAAAATGGAAAAATCTTTTTTACTTACAATATCTGTTTTTCGACAAATTCGTCATTTTTCGATATAGCCCTCCAGAGAAATATAAATTATTTAATAAAACACTATGATTGAAATGATAAGATTGGAGACAGATAAAAAGGCAGTTAAAATGGATTAATTTTCCCTAAAATAAGCTAAAGATTGTATGTTGACAACATTGAACAATCTCATAATGTCGCCAGTAATCTAAATATGTACACAGTAAATAAAAGACACAGATAAAAGTGTATAATAATTTAGAAAAAATACTTTAAAACGACATATTATTAATAGTTTTATTGATTAATATTATACGTTTATTAATACAAATTATGAACTTTAATAAAAAAAAATGTGTGCGTGTACTAGTGTACACACGTAAGAAGTGAAACTTCTTTATGACCTTGTTTTCAAAATATAATTTACTATACCTATGCTACTTTACAGAAATACGTCGAATCACGCGTTGTAGGGATAAGAAAAAGATGGCGCGTAACGGAAATATGTCACGCGTAACGAAAAAATGTTACACTAAATTTTTTTCCAACCCCGATAAAGAAGTTTCACTTCAAAAAAACGTGTGGCACTCGAGGACTGCCGCAGTAAATCTATTGAAAGAAAGAAAGAAAGAAAACGTTTATTTAATGGCACATAGCCTCACAAGCACATCTAATGAAAACAACTTGAAAACAATTTATACAATACTTTTTCAAAATACTGGCAGCATAGTACATTGAAGTTTTGTATTTCTTCGTACTTCGTATATGTCGGCGCAACGACGATAAACGACTACCCTCAAACTTCTAAATAAT
>CAJQZN010042622.1:0-26667 GCA_907164685.1 Colias eurytheme
TAAGTAACTAATAAGACTACAAAAAATTGACCTATACTACATTTATTAGCATCGTTTGTAGGTAAAATAGGCTGAAAAAAAGTAAGGTTTTTTTTAAAGCGGGTTCCAGCGTGACGGAGCTGCTACCAACTGCTAAACAATCAAAGCATTACCACACATAGCATTAAACATTATACAGGATGTAATCGTTAAGTGTGCACAAGCGATTATTCCGTAACTATTGCAGATATCAAAAAACTTTAAACTGACATCGAAAGTAGGTACTTAACATAATGAGTAAAATGGCCAAGATAAATTTTTAAAAATAAAACGAGAAATATCCAAAAATGTTACATTAAACGCTCCCATTACGTTACGGAAAAATCGCCTGTGCATACTTAACGATTACACCCTGTATACATTTACAAACGCCCACCTGGCGACTATCTGGACATCTATCTCACATTAGATCGATCGTATCAAATCAGATCAGTGCAATGGTGCGGCCACACAGGGCTTCCTTGTAATAAATATTAAGTAGTATAGCCGTGTGTTACGGTACCTTTATCGGAGTTGGATTGGATTTGGTCACTGTATGAACTTTTCAAAGTTATAAAATAAAATAATGCAGGTTCTATTAATATAGTTGCTTTTTATACTGAAAAAATTGGCAAGATTTAATAACAATTTTCCTTTTATCGGAAATCTGACCGAGATTATAGAATTCAGTTGAAAACTCTTCTTTATGGTGACATTCAATTTTAATTTACAGTATATTTTAAACTAGCTTTCCGCCCGCGGTTTCGCCCGCGTTTTCAAAGAAAAACCCGTTCCCGTAGGATTTCCGGGATAAAACCTATCCTATGTCCTTTCTCGGGTATCAAAATATCTCTATACCAAATTTCATGCAAATTGGTTCAGTAGTTAAGGCGTGATTGAGTAACAGACAGACAGACAGAGTTATTTTCGCATTTATAATATTAGTATGGATTACACACAACCAAAAGATAAAGGAAGGGCTTGAAAACCATATGACCAAGCCATAAACATTGTCAAAACGTATTTTTCGGAAAATATTTCTTTATAGAAGACCATCTATCTTAAATAAAACAAACTCGGACATAAAATGGCATTTAAGAAACAAACTGATGTTTGATACGTAAAACATTAAAATACTATAGACTGTGGTCGGTATACAGCGGATAACAGAATATATTGTGTGTTAATGCTGACTCCCTGACGCGCCTCGAGTAATTGAACATTTCCGCGCATTTATCATACTCCCTACCGAACTATTGAATTTATATACCTGCTAGAGGTTCATTCGGTTCAGAAAAACACTTCTTTCACATAACTATACGCATAGTTGTAATCGGAGAAGCTTTGTATAGATATCCTGGTTGAATTTGGCCACAAAAGGGCCACAACGTCTATTTTGATTGAGATGTTCCAACTGAGCGGGGACATATTGCAGTGCGCAAATATGCGCTAAAAAGGCTCTTCATGTTATCTTATTATATTTTTAAATAACTCCTTAGCATCAAAATATTCGTATCAAATGTCACAATGACATAAAGACATATGTAAAACTAATAAATTAATATATAAGGACAAGAAAATAAAACCAAGATTGCTGAACTTCATATTTGTTTACAAAACACGCTGCAGCAATAAATTAAATACTTCAAATGTCTTCTCTCATTCCTATACCAAAAGCAGAATTAATATATGCCTGATAGATCAAGGTTGATAAAAAGACATCAGAGTGAAACAACTGTTTATACAAAGTCGTAAAAATAATCCGACTCAATCAGGCAATAAATGAATATAATAAAAACGGTCAAGGCACGCCTCCACACCATAAAGGGTTCTGCATGTTTAATAGTTTAATATACTAGCTTTTATTATGACTAATCCATGCTATTAAATGGGAGAGGGTATCATTTACTACGTGTTCTTTGATTTCGATAATCTAGTTTGAAATTATTATGTTCATTCTTGTTTAATGAAACCTATGGAACGATTGTGATTGGCTATTGAAATTTTAAGCAAATGTACATCATACTTTGTGCAAACGTTAACTTTTTATTAATTAAACATAAAGCTCATCAGAGCTTATAATACTTACTGAGTGTTGATAATCATACGTCAGCCACTGGCAGCCACGATATTCAGTTAGTAGGTATGTAGTGAGTACCTATAGGTACGCTCAAACATCATCCTCTGATTATAGAGCTTTTTGTCGGATGAAAACAAACACAGGACGGAGGAGGAGGTATCACCAAAGACATATGTACGTACATTAAAGAATGATCGAGAACTAAAAATAATTATGCTTTAAGGATAATGATATAAAATTAAATTATAATCACCAAAATATTTCGCTCACAGAACCCTAATAAAGAAGCTACATTGCAATCAACGGATTAAGTTTATCTTTATGATCTATGACTGTGGGAACTGGTAGCGGCGTAAAAACATCTTGTGCATTATACCTACGTAAACTATGCTATAACTAAGAACTCTACTGGGTATCATTGAAACTTTATTACATTTTATACAAATTTCTTGTATTTGGACCGCGGTATAAAACCATTTTGTCAATATAAAACCGTTGAAATTAGGTTTAAGAATCTGATAAGGGTTTTGGTGTTGTGGTAATTGGTGGCTGATGGACATGGTGAACATTTATTATTATGCATTACTTGTGCAATATTCTATGTTGTGCAGTTCATTCTGAAATTACGTTATATTTTTAAGCTATTGCATAGCTTCTATCGCGGGCCTTGAGCGCAGGGACCGAATCCAGAAATTTAGTAACGAAAAACCTCACGCTCTCCACTCCGACGGGCGCGGAGGTGTGGCTTGAAGGCATAGCATGCAATAGCTTTACCGTGGCAGTCCCCGAGTGCCACACGTCTTTTTTTAGCTGTATGTTTCTACACTGGTGCTACGTCAAGCTATCAATGTCAATATAACTTAAATTCAACAACAGCGCCAACAATCGAATTAAATTTCTGCGAGCAAAGCTTTTACTACCTATAATCATTGATTAATATTTTTTCAAATACTGGATCCAACTTATATTTTTGTACTGTTCAGTAGCCTGGTTCTTCAAAAGTGAATTTTGTTATAATATTGCTTCAACTTTTCTGTATCCGTGTCAGGTTTGTAGTAAAGCCTCACATTATTAGATACCTACATATCACCATCACTACATAGTATAAAACAAAGTCGCTTTCTCTGTTCCTATGTCCCTTTGTATGGTTAAATCTTTAAAACTAGGCAACGGATTTTGTTGCAGTTTTTTTTATTGATAGAGTGATTCGAGAGGAAGGTTTTAATAAATAATTTACTATGTTTTAGACAAAGCTGGCGAAGCCGCTAGTACCTAAAAATATTATAAGAAATGATTTCGTATATTGATTTGTAATCCTTTAATAATTAATATGCAAACACATTATAACTATAGAATACGGAAATCTATTTTCTTGTATCAGACCATGTAGAAGCAAAGTTTGATTTAATTACGTCACAACTCGTTACTACCAATCCTTCTAAGTACAATTTACATAGCCGTTCCTCATTTTGCACGGCTCTTATCTAACGCATCAAGAGATCATATCTCGATCGTCGATTAAGGATATTTGCAAAAAGTAATTAAAACGGGACCCCCACTGTGCTGGAGTTAATTAAAAGGGCTCTGCTTATAATCCCTTCCTATTATGACCATTACACATGCCAGTACTTTTTAGGTAACATTGTGCGGAATCAATGTCTAACAAAAAACTGACGTGTGGTTACGCAGGGCTTTTTAGGAAGATCTAAGAGAATCGAGTTAGTGTAAATAGAGATTTATGTGTGGCACGGCAAGGATTTCCACGACTTAATACTGCAGTAGTGGTTGCATTTTTGTATATAAAAACTTCGATATGTCTGATAGGGTATTCAGAATCCGGAATCGCTTCTCCTTTTGATCGTCGCTTCTAAATTCCGTATACATATGGATGAATTCAATAAAAATTGTTATAAAATGAACTGATACGTGGAAGCCCGTGTAAGTATGTAGGTAAAAACTAAATGCTTAAAGGTTTTTGCAAACAAGTTTTGAAACAATACACAAATGCGTTAAAAAACTCGTTAAAATTAATATATATCGCCATTGAAATTCTATTAGAATAACACAAACAAACATTCAATAAAAACGATGACCTGAAAACAAAAAAGGGGACCGAATTTGTAAAATGCATAAACGCTCGTATAATTATATTATAAAGACTGCAAAAGGCAAAAATAATGAACTAATTAGTGGTGGTAATTAGTAATTATTAAAATTTATGCCTGTTTTAAGATGCCTACATAATTTATGTAAGTCTATACAATGTTTCAAAGGCTGTTAAAATAGTCCGTGTTAATTAAGTACTACGAACATGTTTACCTATTTAATTTGTGTTTGTTAAAAATTATAATTAATTACGACGAAGATACAAAAGCATAAAAACATCAGATATTATATTTTGTTCATGATAAATGCAACTTCTGAAACAAGGTATGCATCTTAAAAAGCAAAAATGAATTAATGAGACGCTACTAGTAACTAAAATAGTTAATAGTTACTAGTAACCTACATTTTATGCTCATAATATGATGATCATAATCAATAATCGAACCTCAACATGTTTGTTATAAAATTTGCATCATTGCATTTGTAACTAAGAATTTTATAAATTAAATCGAACATCATACTTAGTCCATAGAGTTACATTCCTTATCCATGTTACTGTAGCACTTAGCAGGCAAATTGTATAATCTCGCCGTTTACAAATGCTCGGCACTTTTGTAAAATGCTGAGGATTTACTTTTTCCAAAATTCTACAAAAAGACGGTCGAGAGGGGCTCCTAATTCTGTGTAGTTTTACAAACACGAACCTAACCTAACCCACCATTATCCAAACCAAAAATTAGATTACGATTTCTCGACATATTACAAAATGCCGCGCGTTTGTAAACGGCGAGATTATGCTATTTGCCTGCGACATTACTAGCAATCAAAACAACAAAAATTGTTCATAAATTTTTATTAATAAATATTCAATTAAAATAACAACCTATTTGTTACTTAATGCACACCCACACACCAATTATCCAGACTCCAGAGATGAAATAACTATAATTATCTCAGTAATTGATAAATGAAATATCAATTTCCTGTCTCTTCATACAATGAATCACATTGTAAATTAATAAGATCATGAGTTATTGCAAATTAATCTTCCAATAATTTATTGCTTATTGCTTACGCTTTCATTTAAGCGCCAAAAATTTGTATTTAAATGAAAATTGTTCATGCAATATCTATTCGAATAGTTGCCATTTGAAAAAAGACGAAGAAGAAGAACTTATGGAAATAAAAGTAGTGCTATCCATTTTATAACCGTTGTTACGTTATCGAGTTCACAATTTTAACACATAATATGTCAAATTATTCCAAAACGCACAAAGAAATCATTAAATGAAATTAATTTTTAAATTGAATTAAAAATACGATTTCCTGTCTCACCAAAAGACACCTGTAAAATAAATATACTTAGTTTAAAAAACCTAAAAAAACACGATCATGCATGACTTTCAAAATCTCTTCGTTTCAAGTTGGTCAAAATCACTACATAGTATAAAACAAAGTCGCTTTCTCTGTCCCTATGTCCTTTGTATGCTTAAATCATTAAAACTACGAAACGGATTTTGATGCAGTTTTTTTTAATAGATAGAGTGATTCAAGAGGAAGATTTTAGTATATAATTTATTAGGTTTTAGAATTTAGACATAGCGGGCGAAGCCGCGGGCGGTAAGCTAGTCTAGTCTAAAGTAGTCGGTTATAAAATAAGTTTCAGAGTCCACTTATGACCAGAGTTTCTATACCAGTAAAAACTTTACATTTCCATAAATAATAACCTACAAATGAGGCGTGTACGGTGTACCCAAAACTAATTCGCTACATTCAGCTTCTGTAAACGTAATTTATTGCTTCTAATTTCATATTTAATAAAATTAATGACCAAAAATCTAAACGCTCGTGAAAATTTGCATAAACCACACCTGTATTGCGTGGGCACAATTTTAAGACTTGATTTATCGTCGATAATACACTTATGTTATTACGGGGTAATAATTTACTGAAATATCTATTTTGCTATCTGTTTTCTTTACATATATTATATTATAAGGACTAAGGACATAGTAAATAATGGTAGTTTTACCTGTATTATTATTTCTGCAATGAACGTGGAAGCCAAGGTAAAAAAATGTTGATTTTGGGTATTGTTCTATTTTATCAATTAACAGTTTTATTTAATTACATTAAGGAAAGAATGCAAAAAACAAATAATGCAGCAAAATTATTTTAATTATATCTCCATTCTCCGTATTAAACTTCAACGTATTTAAAAGGAATATTGTAACAAAATTCGATTATAAACTAAAGAAACTAAACAATAATACATAAATATTTGCATTATAAGATAATTTCAAAATGTAGAGACACAAAGGTTCAATAAAATCTAAACCTAATATCTTAAATTCCCTGTCCCAATCTCATTAATTCTATTTAATATTATCCTACAAAATATCAAATACATAATAGACAATATCAAGCAGCAGTTCTCAATTAGAAACCATTGGATAATAAATACCATTATTTCTTCAACGCCGACCTATTTACAAGCTGACTGGCGACTGCTCTTAGTTGTTAAAAAAATATATTAAACAGGATCAGCCTTTTGTGTAGCCAAAGACTACACATTTATATACCACCCATACTACCCATATTATTTCGATTATACAACTCTATATAAATCCTACTAATATTGTAAAAACGAAAGTTTTGTTACAATTTTACTTAAAATTAACGAAACTGATCTAAAATTTACCTTTTCTGTACCTAGCTGCCATGCGAGTGAAACCGCGGTCTACAGCTAGTATTCTATAAATTATTAAACACATCGCTTTATCACTCTGCCTAAGCGGAACCTTCGTTATGTTACGAATAAAGTGCGTATACATTCAACATCACTTTGCATTAAGAATATTAGACATAGTTAAATACTGTACCTATATGTATAAGTGACAGTAAGCTGTCTGATAAATACCGCTGTCTTCCTACAACAAGAGGGATTTGTTAAATATAAAGCCGAGGATTCACTGGAACAATAAACCGCCGATTTAGTGGTGCGTACTAACCTTAGTTTCTAAGAAAGGTTTTACTGCACACGATGTCTCCGTAATGTTATAAAATCATTTACCTACGACAATCTATTTAAACGATGTATTTTCTGGAAAGACGCGTCTTGGTTTTGAAGAAATACTTGAAAATCTAATGAAAAATACTTGGTATTACGATTAGTTGATTGAACGTAGCTGTCGCAAATCAATTAAATATATTGACTTCGTATTTCGTATTTAATAAAAACATCAATTGTGGCGAATTTACGGATAAAAATGAGTTTATTTTTGAGACAACAAAGAGCCTTTCTAATATTCGAAACAACCTTTGCATCAAAAGAAATAAATAATATTCCATTATGATCCAAATCTATGCATCTCTTCTTCTTAAGAAAATCACAAACAAAACCCATTTCTAAACCTATAAATAAATCCAAATAATAATGTAAAAGCAACTTTATACACAGTTATGTTAGAAATTAGACGTATTCACTCGGAATGCCCCCTCAGCATGACAAGCTCGTGGCTAACTAAGCAAATCCTGACGTATATGTTGCATGCTTATTATTTCTACACTGATTTATGAATAAGCTTGTATATTTCTTTGTAAGTTGTTGAGAAATAAAACAAAAAAAAATAAAGAAAATATTACTTCAGTTCAGTTTGTAATAAGATAAGAATAAATAAGAAAGGTAAAAGAAAATATTAGAAATTATCAGTAATCACTAGTTATTTCTATTTTTCTGTTTAAATCAAATTTATTTTATATACGTTTTTCTGTTTAAAATAATTTTTATATAACTATAAAAGAACTAACCATGAAATGATATTCTTCGTGGAATATAAATTTAGGCAGTACTCTAATCTTGTCTTGTTTTTGTATTACAATGCAGATTTTATAATGGAAGTTTGTCACTCGACGTTCCTACGTTGTGAATGCCTGTCATGTACTATTTATTATTACCAGAGACATGTCTATAATTTTGAAATTGAATCAATTCATACCAATGTTTATTCGACGCCCACGACTTTATAAGTCCATATCATACAGTCTATTTTATATATTATATGCGAAAGAACCTGTCTTTTTTTTTTCGGGACAATTTTCACACACGGCACGATCTGATCTATCCATACTAAGCTTTTCGCTTGTGTTAGGGAAACCAGATGGCTGATAAACATACATATATAATTTTAAATAAATACTTATATATAGATAATTAACACCCAGATACAGAGGAATCTATGTTCATCACACAAATATTTCGAATCGAACCCACGACCTCTGGATTGAAAGGCAGGGCCACTACCAACCAAGCCAACCGGTCAGTCAAATGTCTATTCGTGTATCCGTTATTTTTCCTCCATTGTACACAATTTAACAAATTTGAAAATCTATACATGTTTGTAACAGATTACTTATATATTTTTTATTATTTTTCCCGATGGCACCCCAGTGGAACGGGGCGAATGACTAGTACCTTATATACACAATCTACATTCACAACCACCAAGCATTACATAAGAGCACATAATTATGCCCTATCCAAAGCCATGACTTGTAATTATCAACACCGTTGCATGAATTTGCAAAATATTTGCAACTATAGGGTCACTCAGCGTATAAGTATTCATCATAAACCGCACGCTATATCCCCACTAATATAACAGCCAATCAGAAGCAAGCATTAACACAAATTTACTTTTTCATAAAAATATTTGTGCACATTGTTTACGAAAGTTCTCGTAATTATATATCACGCGATACAATCGTTATTTCTTATTTAACAGCTTCACAAAAGACAGGTTGTTTTGATTATTAACAGTAGAGACAGTCGATATTTCAAGCACCTATTTATTTAATTATAAAAGAAATTAACCGTAACCTTTCATTCTAGTGTTTATATTAATTTCACTGAACTATTATTAGCAGTTAGCACCCATTATAAGAACTACTTCTACGAAACAAACGTTTATTAGTTATAATATCTGGAATTTCAATATCAAATGTCATTCTATTTCCAATGATCTGTTAAACCCAGATAATTAATTAGACGTTGGACTTTAATGAGCTTTCTATTATTATTTTTTTAAAGTTAATATGAAACCGCTACGTGGGAAATGCTCTACGAGTTTTAAGAAACACCAAACCGACTGTTAGAATATAACGATTATTACTTTTTCTAACATTTCTATTATAGTGTGTAAATTTAAATATATAATGGATTAATTATCTTCAACGTGTCTGACGTTGGTAAAAACTACTCGATCCGCGCAATTAAGACACCTACTTAAATATTGATAGGTTGAAAAAGCCGTTACTATTATATTGATTAAAATAATTTCAATATTAGTACAAGACGATGCAAAAAGGTAAGTACGTTTTAATTCAAACTAATCATCGTAAACGGTTCAATTGTCTAATTAGATCTCCTTTGTATTCATTAAGTGAAAATTCTTTTAAATGTTCCATGCACACTAGTTCTACGAAGTTAATTTAGTGCTCATTATTGTTTTACAATACAATTAAAATCCAACTAGCTGCAGCACGCGAAAGTGTCTATATTTAGATGGACATTAATACTTAATTATTACTTCTTCTTTACTTCAGGTTTTTACCTTGTTATAACGAATATGATGATAAGTACATAATTGTTGCGAAAGTATTTTTGGAATCATATGTGGTTAAAATACGGTTCTAATAGCTCTTTATTTCGATTATAGTTATTTATAAAACAGTTGTTAATGAGTCCAGGACATACATCAATAGATATCAATAGATATTAATATCAATAGATATTATAGAATATTAGGTTAAAACACAAGTATAGTCTACATCAAACAATTACTCCTTTCTCCTGAGCTAGTTTGTCATTCAAAATCAGTGGCTGTCCGAACCCAGGTATGGGATTAATTAATGACGAGATGTGACCAAAACGTCATGCTAATCGACATTTACATGCCATTTGAGTACTATCTTGCGACCGTGCGTTCTTGATCCTATTACTGTGACATTTATTTTATTTACTAGCCAATCATTTTGTATTATTTTAAATACTTTATTATACTTATTGCAGTCTTTTATAAACTCTAATGTTGTTACGGTTACCCATCCATAAATTGACCGCGCATACGGTTGCTTAACCTGATTTTTTTTCATGACCCTTAAGATATTAGCGTCTATTAATGGCACCTTTAGTTTCTCTAAATAGATAGGTAGGTATCACAGAAAAAAGGAAGTTCCAAAAAGTTAAAAAGAAAAATATGTAAGCAAAAGTTTAAAATTCTTTGCAGTAAAGGATTTTCTGAAAGCAAAACCGCGGTATAAAGATATCTCATGAAGTCGTTAAAAGCGCAGTCGTGATTCCATCGTATTGATATTCCAGAGATACGTATGGCGACCACCGGGAATGCTCATTAGGTAGTCTATTGCCTGACTGATGTATTCAAATATATATCCAAATATCTTTATACTTCTCGAATATTATAAATATTGTATTTGAAGATAATGCCCATGTGTTTTACGATCCGTCAGTTCCAACTAAAACTGCTTATCAAGGCAGCTATCAAAGGATAATAAAGCGATAGAGACATGTATATAATGTGTTTGTCAGTATTCTTCTATTTTTCAACTAATAAAATAGGCAAATAATTTGGAAAATCCAAAAGTGCACGCCTCATAATTTTTTTTTAATAAATATTTATTAATTATTATTTTTGTTTATTTAATAACAATTAAACCACATCGAATCAGACCCTGAAAAATGAAAGGGTTCTATTCCTGAGCATACTCAAGCGTAAGAGAAAAAAAAAGACTCGATTAGTAAAGTATTTCGGTCGCTATCGTGTTAACAAGAAAAAGGATCCGCACATACAGACACACGGACGTCCAAGACAGAACTTTTTTAAACTGTTTTTTAACTAGTTTAAATAACAAAAATGACATCAAAAATATCATGAACGTTAAAAATAGTATTTTTTCTTAATATGTGTGTGTATGTATTATCTTACAAGTGCAATGTATGATACATAAAGACATTTTAAGTTTCAAAAATCAGATGTTTTGCGCGAAGTGACAGTAGTACCCACCTCAACGCTTCGCTTATGAGGCGTGCAATAATATTACTCTTCGAAGGCATCACATACTTACCACACACTATCTATTTATAGAAGTAGTATTACTTCGAAGTAATATTACTTCACAAACTCATTTCCTAGATTGATTTCCTAATTCTTTCAACTTATTAAGGCAGCATCTTTGTATGCGCATACTTATACGCTTTCCGCGCTCTCGCTTGCACTTCAAGTCTTACATGGAACGCCTCAGAGCGAGGTAACGCCGCATGAGTCATGTTTTTTCGTGCGTGCAGCCGGCTCTATCGAATTATAAGACGTTGTCACGTCAAAAAGTCGTTAAAATAACCTAAAAACAGTCAACCTTTTAATGTTCTTCAACACCTGAATTATAACAGTTTTTCCACCTTCAAACATTAGTAACCATTGTTTCCATTTAGATACAATGTTAGTGTAGGTGTAACCTGGAATTATCCAGATTATTGTAGCCCATTAAGCGAAGTCTACTGCATTCTTCGCAAGATAACTTGGGCAATTCAAATGTTTTAAACTGAACATTTGAAATAGCCGCCATTTTAGGTAACATTAAAATTTATGTCACGACACCAATGGTGCACTTAATTTCATAAACAAATCTGGAAGTTTAATCCATCAGTCCTCGGAATCACAGACACAATAGAAAATCTATTGTGTCGCGCCCCGATCGGGCCTTACGGTGGTCAATGGGTTAAAAGCTAAGGAAGGTTTTAAAGAATATTTGCATAAATCTCAGCATAAAATTTAAGGTTGTTGCTTTTATTTCCTACATTATGAAAAACTTTACTGTAAAAACAAAACAACGTAAAATAATTTCATTAGAATTTTTTCTTCAGTACTAATGTACTTTTACAAAACCTTGCAAAAAAAAATATTATTTCCAGAAAAAAGTACAGGTAATGAAACGAAACCATATTAATCATCATTTGCACAAATAAAAAGCGCGCCATTTCTATTATTCCACAGACAATATACAATTGGTGCACACAGCCCTCCCAGTATAAAAGTCGTATATTTCAGTAAACAGGTGGAACTGCGATTGCGCGGGAAATTAGTACCGCATTAGTGCATTCGAGTCACTATTGTGCGAACGTACCTCACTCCACTTTATTCGCACAATGGGATACATTGGCTTAAATGGTAAACGATAATAGAGATTATTGCTTGGTCCAAGTTTCGAATGGACGGGCAATTAAATTGTATGAATATTAGAATTGGCGAGCAAAGATCGTTGTATTGAAATTTTCTTTGAACCCGTAATGTCAGATTGATTTGCTTATTTCAACATTGTGTTGAACACTTGAAAGATATAAGCGCATTATTATTGAAGCAAAGCTATAAAATTGATTTTTTTTTATTGACATAAACAAATCCATAGTTATGTAGTTCGTAGCTTTTTCATAATTACGATACTGCAACAAAAACCAAGCTCCTGACAGTTGTTCTCCGCGAAATCTGCCTTCCAAGCCTTCTCTCCTTTTTTTATTTTATAATTTGACAGCGTCAAGCTCTTCTTCTTGCTCATCTAAGAAGCCTTAATTTAAAAGCCGAAGTCTGTGCATATGAATCCTTTTTACCTTTGCAAATTTCTTTAAATGCTTGGCATAAACCTCATGGCTCAAACCACACTTTCAGCAATAGTTTAACACTATCACCACGATCGTGTCGCAAATTGTTTCATTACCACATTGTAGCATTGCTAACGCTCTGAGTTCTTGTGCCTCGTTATTTGGTTCATTTCTATCTTTTAGACGGAAAAGTCCATTTTTAACAATGGTTTATATATTTTATGTAACTTTAATCACTTTCAATATGTATATTGCAAATTAAAGGTAAATTTAAGGCAAATACGATTAAACAATCTTATTCCCAAGCAGCGTAAATAATTGCAGAAATTAAAAAATTACCCCCTGTTTATTACGTACCGTTGTAATTTTTTACTAAGTTACAGTTACAAAATCAATCATAAATGTACTAAGAATTGTTTATTTTATTGCATTGGAAAAAGCAATTAAATTCCAATTCATAAATTAAACAGAAAAAACAATATAGTGCACATTTGCATGTTGGAAAAATAATATCAATTCAAACGGCATAACAGTCGGCTCGACGACTTAATAATAGCCGTTAGTCGAAGTTTCTTTTTTATATTTTTCTTTCACCATTTTATTTTTTATTAAGGTATGATTTATTTTATTATATACGCATGATACTTCCCCTATGATATAACTTAGTGTTGCGTTTATAATTTATGTACCCTATTAATAAGTCTTTTCTGATTGGTCTTTATCTTAGGGCCGATTTTTCAATGCTTGGATAAAACTTATCCGTCCAATAAAGTATAACACGATAATATTAAAATTTCACGTAAACTGTCAAATACGGACAATTAGAATACGTTTTTAAAATGGTAGTTTTATACATTATTCGACGAATAAGTTTTATCCAAGCATTGAAAAATCGGCCCTTAGTGGGGCATTGTTCAGTGCAAACTGTTGACTAGATGTTAGGCAGATAGTATAGTTGTACGGTTGAAGTCATGGTAGTCAAATTGTATACAGTGTGTTATGCTAGACGTGTCACACGTCTTTTAATATTTTAGCATTTAATTCAATTATAGTTTTAATAAAAATAAATAAAGAATGAAAATGTGTTAACATCGATAAAATTGTAATAGGACTCGAAAATTAACCAACAGTGGATGGTGGCTTCTTCACGCCTCAACCACGGAACCGATTTGGAAGGATTTTGATCTCTTGAGACCTGACAAAGGACATAGGATAGGTTTTATCTCATAGACTACGCGGGCGAAGCCGCGGATGGATAGCTCGTTTATTATTTTTCCTGCTCATTCATTTACAATTAAATCTAAATAATCTAAAGGTACTATTTAGCTGTTTAGATATATCCAGTCAATAATTCACGCAATACTCTGTTGAACTAAATCAAGGATAGTCAAACGTAACTTATTTTGATGCTTTCCTCGTGCATTCACCTGACCGCGTCATTATAGCAATTATACATAATTTATTATGTTTGTTTTTGAAACTTACGTTGTTTGTAACAAACTGCGTCGGTAATAAAACCGCAAATTAATCATCTTTGTTTACTCAAACTTTCCCACTTTACAATATAAGGATAGTAATTGCTTCTTTTGCTGTTTATGTTACTATTTAACTGACTTCAAAAAAAGGAGGAGGTTCTTTTTGTACCCAACTTGAGTTGAAATCTTTTATACTACATTTTCCGTTCTTCCGCAATTTTATAAACAGATTTAATATTCTAGCTACACAATTCTACCATATTATTACCAGAGTTGGAGGCACAAATATATCACATCTAAGTATCTCTTCAGAAACGCAACAACGACACCATCTGCACGTAATAAATTTCACCCATTTGTTATTTGACACTATCGCCCAATCTCATATTGTACGGAACCTTGCAATTCGAACAATTTCAATACTATCACCTGTCTCTATCTCGCAGTTAATGCGTGGAGAGACAGAAAATGATATAGTGCCGCGTACACACGATTGCCTAAGTGGCAATTATACAGTCATCGTGTATCAACCTGGTGGTAGTTATCGGTACAAATTTTATATCGAGATATGTAAATAGGGCCTAAGTTAATGCGGACGATTAGAGGTTTTAATCATGGGTCTCGTAGTGTGCTGTGTAGACGCCGCTTTATGTATGAATTACTGGCAACCGATGACGCCAGATTAGAGGTAGCCTGTGTCATTCTTTGCTAATTCCTATCAGAAATTATATAGCATTATGTGGTTCCAGTCGCTTCCTTGTTCCTGCAATAGATAGGGAACGTATTATTTATTACGTTTTGTGCCGTTTTGTGTTGAAAATCCAACAGATTCAGAACATGAAAGTGAGTCAGTTCCTACCCGTACAGATGTAAAAGCACAGCTAAAGCTTGAATTCTCAGATTAATCCTTTGATCATTTTTCAAAAATCCTTAAACCAAAATTATACCATTGTATACAAACCGAAAGCACGGTGGTCAGACGATATTTCTAAAACAGCGGGTAAATCTTGGATGCGTCTGGCCAAAGACCGAAAAGAATGGAAAAAACATGAGGAGGCCTATACCCGACTATGGGTGAATTAAGGCTTGAAAGAAAGAAAAAGAAGAAGAAAGAAATAAATTTATAAAGTCATACTATTGTGTCACGAACGAAAATCCCTCTTCCAAGCCGAAAGGTTCATTTTTTGAAACAAATGTCGATTTAAAAAAATTAAATCAAATCAAATCAAATCTCCAATCTTTTTAATTCAATAAACTATTATAGAAACAGATCTTTCAATAATTCAAACCAATAAATAATAAACAAGCCACAGATTTCTAAAAATGAGAGCAATTTAAATTGACCACAGAATAAACACAAGTCAGTATCGCAAAACCGCTCAATTATAGATAAGAGAATTTCAAAGTAGTTATTCAATAGATATCGAGATTGCGTTGACAAATGAGACCAATATTGGATATAATTATACATATATTTACATTGCATTAAATTTCGACCATAGACAACGTTTCAGTGATTTATTTATTTCGTTCTCAAGTCTTATTTATTTTTATTATTATTATGAGCCATGACTGTCCCAATGCTGAGCAAAGGCCTCTCTTCCCTCAATCCATTTCTCCCTCTTTTGAGCAATTTTGCTCCAATCTGCTACATGGGAATCAAGCTCGGCTCTTATTTGGCCATAGATAAAAAGAAGAGGAAGTCATTTTCCCTTCAAAACGTATAAATATTTCGCTTTTTACTAAAGAATCAAAGTGTAACAATATGTTTGTTTTGACATGAACAAAACACAAATACCTAACATACCTCAAGAACTTAGTAAACAAACTTAGACCCTTTTTTAACTCACACATATTACTTATGCTAAAGATACGTGTTATTTACGTACAAAACAATGAAAAACAATGTTCAATGAATGGGAAAACTCTAGTTGCTGTTATCATTAATGAGTCTCAACAAACAAGATAAATATCCCTGTTCTAATAAAAAATCATCATACTGAAGGGTCAAAGAGCATAGCGAATCATTGTTTTTCCATTATTAAAACAGCCTTTATTTATTACTCCACTAGCTACCGCCCGCGGCTTCGCCCGCGTGGTGATTTGATAAAAGGTATGTTCTTTCTCAGGGTCTAAAGATTGTCTGTGCCAAATTTCATTAAAATCGGTTGAGAGGTTTAAGCGGGAAAGCGTAACAGACAGACAGACAGACAGACAGAGTTTCTTTCGCATTTATAATATTAGTAGGGAGTAGATTTTTTAACGTCTATTGATAATTTGAGTTTTCTTTCTAAACGGACAGCTTTCTGTGCTTTCGATGTTGACGATATCGTACGAAGGTAATTTAGAAATTATTTATTAACTAGCGACCCGCCCCGGCTTCGCACGGGTGCAATGCTGATACTAAATACACTACAGAAAAACTGTGAACACGCTCTTGCCGCACCGGGCGGCCGGCCGGTACCGCCGCAAACGCTACGTCCTGCAATTTTTAAATCTGTAATATCTTCGAAAATATTCACTTAAATCATACGGTGTAAAGGGCCATATAGATTTATATTAAATGAACAATGTATTCAAGGTATTTAATTGGTTAAGGATTAATGCTGTATTGGTTAAAATCGCTTCGAAAATTAGCCATTATTTGTCGTAAAAAGTAAATGACAAAAAAAAGTTATTGTGGGTTATCCATAAGAGATAGACATATACCATCGCGGACTTTTCTGTAGACCTTTTCAATGTGTATAATACTTAGTACATTATTTTGATAAAACTCGTAGGGTTCAGCCTTTTTTTTTTTTTTTTTTATAGTGGGGAAATCTTCCAAAGATACCCACGGCCCCCGGGGAAGGAGCCGTGGGTTATGTCGGATTCTTACCGACTAAAACCCCCACTGTGTTCCGTCGAGCCGCTTTAGTGATGGAGCCGCGGGTATTTGTTGGAATTCTTCCGCGACCCCCTCGGCGGCAGCCCATCTCCAGGCCAGGCGCAAGCCAAGAACAGGAAAGGTAGTTTGCCTGCTCTTCCCTCCCGTTGGCGGCATGAGCGGAACACGTCTCAAGCCGCCTCACCGCACCGGACGATGGATTACATTCCCCGTTCCACCGCCCGGCGCCCTTCGTCAAGGAGGCACGTTGCGACCGTGTAAAGCGGCCGCAACACGGCGACGACGCCCAATAAAACGTCTGCGCCGGATCGGGTCCGCGTGAGGATCCCTCTCGCGCACCCGCTCTGCCTCCTCTTTCTGCGAGATCACGCTCTCCGAGAATGCGATCACCGCACGCCAGGATCTGTCGCCATCCACCATTGCACGAACAACGGAGGGTAGGGAGAGATCCGGCCCAATTATCGCGACTAAGCGAGCACGGGGCTCGGCCCACGCGGGACACACGGCAAGAGTGTGATCTGCCGTGTCCTCCGGGCAGGCACACCAGTGGCAGACCATGCTGGGCTCCCTCCTCGCGACTTTACACAGGTACCGCCCGAAGCAGCCGTGCCCGGACAGTATCTGCGTAAGGCGGAAGGTTATGGCCCCGTGCCGCCTGTCGCACCACTCTTGGAGGACTGGACGTATGGCCGCAACCGTCCTCTCACCCGCGCTGGGCTCCTCGAGCCGGCGTTCCCACTCCCGGAACCGCCGCTCGGCAGCCTCGACCCTCCACTCCTCTACTTCCTCGTAGGAAGGATTCACCCCATGTGACCTAGACGCCGAGACGCGGCGATACACGTCCGCTAGCATCTCGGCGTCCAGATCCCATGGCGGCGTTCCGGCCATTACGCAGGCAGCCTCAAAAGACACCGTGCGGTATGCCCTAACTACCCTGAGCGCCATGACCCGCTGCGGCCTCCGCAAGAGGGGTCTGGTACGGGCGCTCAGGGTGTCTGCCCAGATGGGGGCCCCGTAAAGGGCCATGGAGCGGATTACGCCAGTGTATAGCCGGCGACACCCACCCCCAGCACCTCTAAGGTTTGGCAGCAAACTTCCCAGTGCTCCGGCCGCCCCTACAAGACGGGGGGCGAGGCGACGGAAGTGCTCCGTGAACCTCCATCGGCTATCCAACACGATGCCTAGATATCTCATGGTGGTGGTGACCCTGATCGCTACCCCATCCACCCGGATCTCTGAGCCTGCGCTATGTAGCCTCCGGCGACCGGGAAAGAAGATGGCTTCGGATTTCTCCAGCGCCACCCGTAGTCCCAACCGCCGGATGCGGCACACCACCTGCTCAACTCCCGTGGTAGCTAATAAAGCTGCCTCCTCGTATGTGGCCCCACGCGCAGTCACCAGAGTATCGTCGGCGTAACAAGTTACGCCAACACCTGGGAGGTTAGTGGCGCGCAGGACCCAGTCGTACCCGATGTTCCACAGAAGAGGCCCGAGGACTGACCCCTGTGGGACACCGCACGACACTTCCTTCTCACTCCATCCATCGCGGGTTGGATAGGCAACAGTCCTATCTGATAGGTATGACCGCAGCAGTCGCACCATGTAGCCTGGCACGCGATGATAGTGGAAAGCTTGCAGGATACTGTCCCACGGTAAGGTATTAAACGCGTTGGCGATGTCCAAAGACACCGCCAGGAGGACTTCTCCACTAGCGGCCGCATCTTCTGCGGTGGCTCTCACGCGAG
The DNA here is from genome assembly GCA_907164685.1 of Colias eurytheme. Taxonomy (NCBI): domain Eukaryota; kingdom Metazoa; phylum Arthropoda; class Insecta; order Lepidoptera; family Pieridae; genus Colias; species Colias eurytheme. Next base: position 18,983 of record CAJQZN010042622.1, read on the forward strand.
ATATCGCGTCAAGTGTGGACCGACCACGGCGAAAGCCGAACTGGTTCCCGCTGAGGTCTGGTCCCACTCCCTCCAAATGGTTGACGAGGCGAGCTGCGAAAACGCGCTCAAAAAGCTTGCTCACCTCGTCAAGCAATACAATAGGCCTGTACGCTGAGGGAGAATCGCGCGGGCGCCCCTCCTTTCTTAACAGGACCAAATTCCCTGTCTTCCACCGACGGGGAAATTGGCCCCGCTCAAGGCAAGCCGAAAACAACCGCTCCACCCGGGGCCCGAGGGCTTCCAACGCTAGCACCCACGCTCGGCCAGGTACACCGTCAGGTCCAGGAGCAGTGCTTTTCCCTTTAAGCCGCGTAGCTGCCGACTCCAACTCCTCATGGGTAACGGCAGGGATTTCTTCTGCAGGCTCCTCCTGTGACGCAGGTGTCGCCGCCATCGGCGGAGGAGAATATCTTCCCCGGTCCGGGAACAGAGACACCACAACCTGTTCTAACAGACGGGGCTCGAGAGACTGAGACAGGGGCGGAGCCCACGGGCGGAGCTTCTGCCTCACCCGTTTATACGGCCGACCCCACGGCACTCGGTTCAGACCCTCGAGCATCTCTTCCCATGCTCTATCCTTGGCGCTGCTGATTGCCTCCTTCAGAGAGGTAACGCACTCCCTGTAGGAGGCATACAGTTGCGCTTCCTCCACTTCGTCCCGTGCACTCCGGCGCCGGTGCCTGGTGTACGCCCGCCTCGCAGCCACGCAGGATGCGCGCAGCTGGGCAATTTCGGCGGACCACCAATACATCGGTCTTCTGCGCGGATTAGAGCGAACTCTACTCATGGCCGCATCACACACCTGCGCCATGGCATCAGCCATCCATGCTGCATCGTCCTCTACTGTTGCGATCTGCGGTGCAGGGATCCATGCCTGAACTATGGCAGCCTCAATTAGGAGTTCCCTATCGAGACTACGAATCGACCAACGTGGACGTCCACCATTTAGGGAAGGCTCACCGCGAAACGCGGATGGCGCAGAGATGCTGAAGCGGATGTATCTGTGGTCCGATAGCGTTTCCACATCAGTTACAACCCTCCAGTCGCTAATTCGCCTTGCAAGGGGGGGGCTAGCGAAGGTGATGTCGACGATGGAGCCCCCTCTTTGCCGCACGCATGTTAGTTCACTCCCGCGATTTACGACCGAGAGATCAGCTGCGACCGCCCAGTCCTGCAGCACCGCACCCCGCGCATTTCTCACCGATGATCCCCATGCCATTGATTTGGCATTGAAATCTCCGGCCAGAAGCACGGGCTGCGAAGGAGCGAGGTCAATCAGTTCCCCAAGATCTGCCAGGAACCGCTCGAATTCATCCAGGCTTCGGTTGGGAGAGAAGTAGACCCCGATCACTGTGTTACCATTGATCGAGGCCGAGACACAACCCTGCCGCCGGACTACCCTTTCCATTACTGTGCCGCCCTGCGTTACTAGCGTCACCAGTCCATCCAAGTCGGCCGCCCAGTTGTCCCGGGACGGCACGAAATAGGGCTCAGCCACCACCGCTACATCTATCCGCCACTCCGCCAGACTCTGGAGCAAAAGATCTTGAGCTCCGGCGCAGTGGTTGATATTGCCTTGGAGGAAATGGAGGGGAGCCATTACTGCGTTTCCATTTCGCTAACCATCACATTCGCCTCGACGGGCGCGGGACAAGGACACGGCGTGGTACCTGGACCATCGCGTCCCCGATTTCCTCTTTTCCGCTTGGGAGCCTTGCAAGCCGGGCCCCCGAGCCGATGGCCTGCCGGTAGCTTGGCCTCGGAACATAGAACGCAGCGAGCGGCGGAGGCAGAACATTCCCCGGCCTTGTGGCCTGTTTCTCCACATCGGAAACAGACGTTGCTCCTGTCTACGGGCGACTTGCACGTGGCTCTTACGTGCCCCACCTCTAGGCAGCGGAAGCAACGCTGCGGCTTCACCCTGCCAAGCGTGACACTTGCAGAGATCCACCCTACTTGGATACGGCCCACCTGTGCCACCTTCTTTGCCGCGGCTATCGGGCAGCTCACCCAGGCTGAAGTCAAGCCGCGAGAGCCCATGCGCAGTCCACTACACTTAACGTGTTCTGTAGGGCATTCTCCTGCCTGAGAAATCGCAGCCACGACATCATCTACCGCTGCCGAGTCGTCCAAGCCGATGATGTGCACTTCAGTGCATTTCACCGGCCTGGAAACCTTGACGATGCCTTCGTCCCAAATCTCCCGCATCTTTGCAGCGAGAGCATCTGCCTCCTTCGAGCTTGCGGCACCAGGGATTTCTAAAATCCTTGCTCCAGTCGCGGCACGCTTGAACCGCAGCGCACCTACGCCGATTTCCGCCAGATTAATCTTTTGACGTGATCCAGCCATTATAGAGGCATAAGTGACGCCTCGCTCCTCTGCGCCTGGCTGCAGAGCAATTACGACAGCCGAGGACGAAGGATTGCGCAACCTCTGCGCCCTCGTGCGCACTCGCGCCGGCCCCTTTTTCTTTTTCGCCTTGCCCTTCTTTCCAACGACCGTCCATTCCTGCTCCAGACGTTGCTGCAACTGGGGAGCAGAAGAAGTGGTGGGCACAGTCTTGTCAGCTGACTTGGTCTTTTTCGGCTGCCGTGCAGCCTTCCCCTTGCCCTTCCCCTTGGCTTTTGTAGCTGAATCCGGTTTTGCAGGCTTCGCAGCTAGCTGTTCCGGTTTTCTCGCCTTTGCTGGGGCAGCACCTTTCGCTGGCGCCCTATTAGGGGGCTTTGGCGGCGGAAGAGGAGGAAAGTCCTCGATTGGGGCTTGCCCAACCGCCATTCCCTCAACCCTGCCATCCCCCGCCAAAGGAGGCCTTATACGCCTCGTTGGAGGGAGGCGCTCCTCCAACGCTTCAAACCGGGCGTCCACCATTCCCCCAACTTGCCGCAAAATCTCCGCGGTCAGTTCGGAGTCCACTCGCGTTTGCATGGGCTGTGCGGTCCCTATGATGGCCCTCAGCTCTCCCATCTCTTTTCGGAGGCCCGCGATTTCCGCCTGTAACTGAGTGTTCGCAGCTTGCAGCTGCCGCGTCTCCTCTGTTGCAGTACGCTGTGCAAGAAGCACCGCTGCTTCTTGAATGGTGTCCGAGGCATCCTTGAGGGAGCGTTTGAACGCCACCCTTAGGTTGGTCGATTTTGCCCGCACCTGCTCAATGGCCTCCAGGCTCTCCTCTATACGGCGTTGGAGGGCCGCGGTAGAATCGTCGGCAAGACGTCCGTCCCCAGTTTCTCCAGCGCGAGAGGTACCGGCTCGAGAGGCTCGGGAGACCTGCGTTTCCTCGCTAGCCTCGAGCTCCGATTCCCTCCGTACGCGCGACAAGGCCTTCCTAGCGGCTGTCATGTCCGCTAAGGTCTTTCTTGCAGAGGCTGTACCTGCACAGAACCCAGCTGCTGCAGCCCCTCGCCCTTTGCCCCTTTTCGAGGCTTTCTTGGCCTGCCGCGTTCGGCCTTCCTCCGTGGAGGAGCCTGAGCAGCTCGCTCCAGAGGACCGCTTTCGCTTGGCCCACAGTCTATCCTCCTCATATGACTGGACCGTCATGAGACTATCTACGGACGTTGCCGTGGACAGCCCACTGGGTCCAGTCTTCCTTCTTCTGGTTTCAACGCGCCCCGTTTGGGTGCGCGCCTCCACCCCGCGTTCCGTTTCGCTAAGCTTATCGGTATCCGTTAGTCGTTTGCCAGTGGTCAGTTGCTCAGTAGCATTAGGGCCTGATGCATCACCCGTATGATGGCCAGTGCCCCCTCCAGAATACGATGGGGCTGACGGTACTGTCCCGTCGGGACAGTCCCGTGAGGGATTCTCCACACTCGAAGCGAGGTGGTACCCTCCTGGAGTAGTTTTAGTTTTATTGACCTCCATTTTTGCTTTTTTGTTAACCAGGGGGCGCTCCCCTGGGACATCTCTATCTGCCGGATTCCCACCGACCATTCATCCTCTCGCCGAGTGTCACTGACTTAGGATTGGGGTAATTTTTATAGGGGTTGTCTTCCCCGCAGTCCCGAAGAACTCCCGGCCCTGTCTGCCATCCTGCGAGCAAAAGCTCCGCTGGCGCCTTTGAGCCACAGACACGCGCCAAAGCGCCATGCATCTCTTGTATACTCTTCTAATAAGAGAGGTACAGAGAGCAACCAGCTCGCTCGGTCCATATTCGCTTCACTCAAGGTGCTGGCTTGCACCCCAAGCTACTGAGCCCCTCCGCCGCGACAAGGCTTGGACCACGGGGGGCGTAGGGTTCAGCCTGCGTTTGCAATGTAAGCGGAAATAATGTAATTTTTTACGACATCATATTAGAAACCTCAAAAATAACAGTTCTTCTCCACTATTTAATGGATGTTATTATACCTATAAACCTTCCTTTTGAATCACTCTATCTATTAAAAAAAAACGCATCAAAATCCGTTGCTTAGTTTTAAAGATTTAAGCGTACAAAGGGACATAGGGAAATAGGGACAGAGAAAGCGACTTTGTTTTATACTATGTAGTGAGTAGTGATATGCAATAAAAAACCTCTTGCCATACTTTTAATTAAATTTTTAACTTTACAATAACGAAGCCTTTAAAATCTTGATTATCTTTAACGCAATATTTTAATAGATTTCCTAGTTTTCTCCATATACATTATACATATCTAGATAGATAGATATAGGATATAATCCGTCACTGAGATCAATCGGCCTTTGAAGCCCATATCGCCTTAATTAAATCTCCAACATTAAACCCGCTCACTGATAGTATCGCAAAAACCTGAATTTTGTTACATTAATTCACCAATTACTAATATTACTACTGGATAAATTACGGCGAGAAATGTTGGGAAACAGCGGAAAAATATCCGATGTCCGTGTAGATAATTATATATTTATACGTTAAGGTTAATTTTATTAAGATTTTATGAATTTTTATTTTGTTGTAAAAAAATACGCCGACACAGGTAGGTAATCCTTCAACTTCCAAAACAAGACGGTAATTGACAAAAATGTATTTTCTTCCCAATATTATTTCTTTCATTCTCTTTCCCTTAAATAATAATAAGATAATAAACACAAATAAAAAAAATAAAATTAAATCGTCCTTATTTTGATTCAGTTTTACCAACATATTTTTACAAATGTTATAACATTTCAAAGGGTTAAAATAAGTTTTCTGTTCAGAAAAAAGTTATGAGGCGGTGCTAACCAGCGCATTACAGAAAGTTCCCGCCTTTCTTACTTCGATGATTATGCACCCTTACCATGGTATATATAACGTCGGACGTCCCCTTACATTTTTTTTATATATAAGAAAGGTAATAATAATTTCGTTCAATAAAAATAAATATTATGATGAATAAGGAAATAAATATTATGATTTTTGGGTATGCGTAATTCAAAATATTAAATAACTAATAACAAAATAACAGAATTATGCCCTACACAATTCCACAAAACTTTTTTCAGAGTATTTTTTTTTAATTCTGGCAATTATTAAAAAAAGTAAGTAAAACGCATTTTTTCATTCAATTAAAATGTAAGAAATACAATTTACTCTGTTAACAATTTACTGTGTTTACTCCGTTATACAATTTACTGTGTTTACTCCGTTAACAAATATTTTATAAAAAAACATAATCACAAAATATGTATTGCCCTACGTGCTTCCACAGACCTTTTTATAGAGTAAATCGTCTATGATCATGTATCTAGAGGCAGCTATAAAACATTAATGGACCGTTACGTAATACTAGGCTATCTGCATAATATGTAATCTGTGGTAATCGCGGAATAAGTTGCTTCGTGTGGAGGCTGGCACCTGGAAGCAACATTTTTAATGCACCGTGGTGATTATGTTACTCACCTTTTATAATACGACAGGTTCGGACTTATATTTATAGAAATAAGAACACGTATGAAACGCTTTTTAATTTATAATCTTATCCTATCCTATCCTATCCTATCTACTAATATCATACCTAAATGCGAAAGTTTTGGATGTGTATGTGTATGTTAGTTACCCTTTCACGCAAATACTACTGAACCGATTACAATAAAATGTAGCACACATATAGAAGGTAACTTAGATTAACACATAGGATAGGTTTTATCCCGGAAGTCCCGCGGGAACGGGAACGGTTTTTCTTTGAAAACGCGGGCGAAGCCGCTGGCGGTAAGCTAGTATTTATTATAAAACATCGTCGATATTCCGTTTATTATGGTCTTATGGACGAAGAATGAGACTGGCTGGTGTTGCAAATTTTCAAAAGAAGAATAATTCTCTTTCTTTTTCTTTTGTTTGTTATTAACGATATTAGTTATGTTCTTGTTTAAAATACCTGAGTAAGTATTACTGTATTATTCTAAACTCATATGTAATGAATGCTACATGTTTTTGTTTTAATATATATCTACTCGTCGTGCAACAAATACCATGATGTTATCTTTGCCATTCATTTAATATCTCATCAATGATTTCTCAAGTGATAAAATATTTTCTTTGACAGCTGACATTTGTCTTGCCATAACTATTTATTACAGCTAAACAGACGGACTGTTGTATTATTTACAATATTCTAACACACATTTACAAATTAACTACTAATTTGGGGGCAATCGGCGCCTACTAATTTAAAAAAACTACAAATTACGCAAAACAAACTAGTAAAAATTCTTTTTAACTTTAATTTTTTAACGCCAACTAAGGATCTATACTCCCGTACCAAATTGTTTGATTTAAATAAATTATATAAATATCACACATGCATACTGATTAAAAATATTCTATCTAATAATATAAAAACACAAATAACACTAAACAAAAAATCCCACAAATACCACACACGAAAGAGTGATAACCTTGAATTACCATTTATAAGAACTCTATACGGTAAGAGAAACCTAAGATTTGAGGGAGCACAATTGTACAATAGCTTGCCTAAAGCAATTAAAGAATCCTCATCAATTACTATTTTTAAAAATAAGTTAAAGACATACTTAACTAATTTCGATAGCTGATTGTGTTATACTAAATGCAAAATTGTTATTTCTCATATGTGTAAAAGATCATTGTATTGTTCTTGTTTATTTTATGAGATAAATAAAGTTCTTTAAACCGAAACCGAACTGGATACAACAGTTATTTATTTGTTGAGTTCAGTGGTTGCTCTCGAACTTTAAGTCGATAAGTCGGGGGTGCGACTACAAGCGAGCATGCAGGAAATAAGTAGATTTTTCAATAATTTATCTTCGCATTTTTATAACATGGCCACTGCTAATCGGCGAAGGAATACATCGTGAGGAAACCGACATGTCGAAGAATCAAAAAGTTCAACGGTATGTGACATCTTTAACAAAGATCTCTATAAAATTAGCATAGAAATAATTAATTGGCAATCACGAATAGCATATCTAAGCTTATTTTAGACTATCACATAGTCTTCTTCCAGATTTACAAGAGAAATCGCGGTCGAAACCTAGTTTAATTTATCTAATACTCAACAGGACACACAAGAACTAACTATACATATTATATACTGTCAATTAGGCTCTCACACACGTCAGTGATCTTTTTGAATGAAAGAGGTGTTCAGTACTTGTCCGTCAATGTTTTATCAAGCCGGCAATCGCGGACACCTGTTCGGAGATAAGATTAGTGTCTATACACACTGGGTTAAA
>CAJQZN010042622.1:26677-53867 GCA_907164685.1 Colias eurytheme
AAAGTGATTTGGTTATATGGATGTATCCATATCACCAAATAATCATTTTACCGTTAACATTCAGCACCTATTTTGCGCACCGTACACAAAGCAAACTAAATATCAATGCAATGTTGGCGCGTGGCTCATTTATGAAATAGATTCGCTAAATACACAAATACTTGTACCGCCCACTCGAGTTCCCAGGCAACAAGGGATAGCCATCTGAGATCGGTAATTTGATATTCGGATAGCCTAGATTAAGGAAACATCTATTTGCTATTGCTGGACATTGTAGTGTCGAAATCTTAGGCTGTTAGACTAAATAGAGCGGTGGATAGAATATAGAGCCAATAATGTATTTCAGGTAGATGTTCTTTTATAATTTATTCATATACCAAATAAGGTAATAATAGACGTAAATGAAAAAGTAAGGGAAAAGCACCATACACAAGTATCTCATATAATATATTGCAACAAGAAAAAAGTTTTGTATATACTATGCTAAATGTGGTTTTGCTGAAATCAATAGCTCCATAATTAAATAATTGATAACGTAATAAATAAATAATTTATGTATGAAATATGAATGCTTTATATTTGAGGTGTTTTAAAGAGAAAATAGAAAAAATACAATCAAATTCAAATAAATTAGAAGAACTTAACCCAGCCACTAAATAACAAACCTTAAAAATAAATTTATAAAAGAGAAATATAAAGTATTTATAAGGGAATGTTTTATTCCCGCAATGTGTCCAAGTTGTTAAGAATTCACTCCGCGGCTGATTTATCAGTTCGTCTCAAATTACCCACTTGCGTCGTCCAGTCACGACCTACCGGCGAGGAGTTCATTTAATTTTTCACTTTTAACGTGAAATGTGATGATATATTTTCAATTGCACTATAGAATAACTTATGGTATACTAGCTGCGCTCCGCGGTTTCACCCGCGTGGCTCCCCGCCACTGTTGGTCCTAGTGATATATATTATGATCGTGATGATATATGGCCTAAGTTATATATTGTGCTAGGCGAAAGACGTTGCGCTTCGAACGCACGACGAGCTTATATTTTTTGACGTGACAATGTCTTATAATTCGATAGAGTCGGCTGCACGCACGAAAAAACATGACTCATGCGGCGTTACCTCGCTTTGAGGCGTTCCATGTACTTGAAGTGCAAATGAGAGCGCGGAACGAGCGACAAAGAAGCACAATCGGACGTTGTCACGTTCAACTATCGCCAGGTAAACCGACTTTACAGACAACCAATTTTTTTTTGCATAATTTTCTTCTCTTTCCTTTACGTGAGAAATGTGTCAAGCGGAAAAGCAAAAGCAATTGCTGTTTTGCTTGGAATAGTCCAAGCAGCAATTCTTTTCTAAATAATCTATACTTTTTATTGCATTACTACTAGAAACACTTATACCCTGTCCTACGAAACGTTGTACCAAAATAGCCCATAACCATTCCACAAAATAAACGTGTCCAACTAAACTGAACTACACAAATTATTCCAAGCTATACAATAACGCGCGTGTTCTGTCACATGACAATACCTCCATGAATTGTTCCCGCCCAGAGGCGAAATCGATGCATTCGAATAATGGAAATCAAACTATCGATTCGATTGCTTGTATTATACGAATTGATAATCGATAACTGAATCGATTATTCGATACAGCACCGTGGGGTGTTTTACTGTTGTTATATGGCTGTAATAAAGAAGTTTGATATTTGTTTTATATAGAAGTCCCATTAGAATTTATTTTAAACTCTATTGTCATTCAAGTACCAAGGATATTACCATGTTGTACCAAATTTAAATAAATTGTTATGAGTATTGTTTTTTTTTTTATTAAATATACTTAGTGCTATTTTCGGTGTAAGTAATTAATGTCAAAAAGAAAGCTACTTGATTACGACTTTCCATTTTGTTTAACAACTTGATGTTAAACACATCAGAAACCAAAACAAATGTTGTTGTTGAAACCAAAACAAACAAAATTAATGCGAACGACGATTAAATTACAAATACATCTTTTTTACGAATTTAATCTAAATTTTCACAAAACATGATGGCATATAAAAGATATCTAAATGTTCAAAGACAAAGGCTACAAGATACTTAAATGATCAAAATTTACGAAATTTTTAACAATTTACTTTGGCTCCACTGCACTCTTAGTCCAAACAGTCTATTACTATGAGGTAGTCATTAAAGCACTATTGTATAATCCAATGTTAACTCCTTAAACGATTTCAATACGTTGTCGATGAGATACGCCAATAATCTCAGTAATTATTGTAAATCTTGTAATCCACTGACATATATGGAGGATGGCATTGCTTAACAAGCTCTTGCACTTGTAAATAATTATTATTTTAATTGAGTATTAGGGACGGAATAGGACTAATAAAATAAGAAGAAATACTACCGCAAGTATGCGGAGTAGTAAATCTCTTGTACTTCTGTTTAAATCTTAATTTTATGGTGCTTTTCTTTATTAGATTTATGCGTTGAAATTTGCGGTAATGTAAATCTTTCTGTTTCAAATTGTTGCAATATCTCACTGACAAATTCATTATGTAAAATTTCCTGTATAGGAGTAAACTCAATTATTCGTCAATTCATTAAAGTTAGAAGATGAACTTGTTATGTATAAGAATGATTTTCTTCTTATTACGTGTTACGGCAATGTTAGCGCACTACATACTTTATAATCCTTATATAAATTACCTATTTTATAATTTTAGAAACTTTTCATTGTACTGAAAAAAAACGACAAGTTTCAGACGGTAAAAGTACTTTTCTTCCAACACAATGATGTAAATACCAAAATAAACATAACCGTTTACTCCAACAGTCTGACCACCTACTTATACATGCTAGCTACAAAGCCTTTGGATGCACAGCTGTATGGCCCCGGGCTCCGACACCAGGAAGTCTAACCCTTGCGAACCCACAGGTGTATTATTGGACAATTTATTGCGCAAATCTTTGTTGTTGTTGAGCTATATGGTAATTGTGGTCAATTGAATTAGGACATAGAATATAAATTACTTATTTTTTTTTAGGTTACGTTCCTAAAGCTCAAATCTTTTCTTGAGCTGGGTAATACTCCAATTGAATTAGGACATAGAATTTAAAATCGTTTAAATGTTTTGCTTCCGCACATATGTATTGTAATTCTAGGGTTCAGTAATATTGATCAATTAATAAGTTTGATTAATTAATTGCCCTAGAGAAATGTAGAGCCTAATTGTTTATCATTACAGATGTATAAACTTTAGACAAAATATAATGCGATCTGTTCTAGGAAAACTAATGGTCAACAAATATCATAATATAGCATGCAGCGCATCATAACACACTAGCTTTCCACTCGGCTTTGCCCGCGAAGTTTCACCGCGATGAAAGCTCCGGACCCAAAAATCATTTCATAAAATTGTTCCGGTGAAAGAAAATCAAACACTCTATCGTATTTATAATATACATTTATAGTTTTGGTAGTTGTATGATATTATGTAGTTTTATATCATCATCATCTCTTGAAAGTCTCAAGTCAATAAGCCCTCAATGTAATCAGGATAAAGCCTTAAAACTGCAGCAAAAAGCAGCAAAACCCAAGAACAACTTCTTTACAAAATTGTCACCTAAAACGTCGTGATTCGGAAAAACACATCCGCAAAAAGGTGAAATATCACAATATAAAATAGCGCGACAAAACCGAGCAATCTCCGCTGGGAGGAAATAAAGCAATTAATTCGCTCATTATACCCACGGAGCCTCATTAAGTGAGTAATGTGAAGGTGTGAATTTTACTGTCCGGTGTCGCCATAAACAAAGAGTGTAAAATAAAACCACGGCGCGGACACGACAGTACCATGGGTTTTAGGATTTAACTCACTATTGTTTAGTTTTCACTCTGATAAGATTGACACATTGATTGGTTCGCAATTTAAAGCCACTGTGAACGTCTACATTTTTTAAGTGGCAACATAATGAGAATGTTTTGACGTATTTAAATTGCGATTTATTATCGCTTTATAGCTTCGTAGTTCGTTGAAACGTATTTAATGAAACATTAGATAATTTGAATTATAAACTTGGTATTGTTGTAATGAAAAGCAACATTCTTTTAAAATTTCACATTATTAATCTACCTACCCAAATGCTTACATAAAAAAATCACATTGGTTACTTTTTGTATTTAACAATTGATTAAAGAATAATTTTTAAAATCATTGGTCTGTCTCTACTTATCATTAATATACCAATGTTTTTATTTGATTGAATAAATGTTTTAATAAAACTACATCCCTAATAAAAATCAGAATCAACAGAACCCATTCCTAACTCTGCCGGACATTCGTAACCACGCAAACAATATAATTCCCGAACCAACAACGAAGTGAATGTTAACAGGCCAAAACAAAATCAAACCGAATAAGTTTAACACAAGGATACACATATCATTGATAAGATTATTCCTGAAAGCTGCAATCGAGTTGCGATAGTACTCGCTATCGCTATTCGATAATAGAATCGACCCGGACTCGATTTACGATCAAAGAATCGATTTTCAGCTTTATACATCGTTAATGTCGGCTTTACTAGTCAAATATGTGTCGTAGATCGTATAACTTTCAATCCAGTAAGAACGAAGCCTGCATATTTAGCTAGAATATTTGTATGCGTTTTTAAATTTAATTTTAAAATAGTTATATTTTAAGATAAAGAACCTTTATATCTATCGTACTTTACTTTTTTTACAAAGTTTTTTTAGCTGTACTAAATCGATCTTTACTAAAAAAACGTCTCTGTAATTTGAAAATTTTTCGGTGATACAGAACCCAGAGAATAGAAATTTGCTTCAACCAGTAACTCTACCAATATATATTTCTTCGATATATTCATTTCTTCGATAAATTCTTTGCTGTTTATCTTTTATTATAAAACTTTTATCTGTCCATATAAAATGTAAATAATTTCCCACTATCCATTAACAAGCATAAAACCACAAAAACACTGTGTTCAAATAAACGACATCAGCACTATAATAACTGCAAATACAGTGTAGTTAATTTGAGTTTGCCTCGAGCCTCGATTAAATCAATTAGAAACATGCTTGCGACATTTTATAACTTGTTATCATAAATAATAAATAATAAATAAATAAAATCTTTATTTACCAAAAAAATTTAAACATTTCATCATTACAGGAGACCCAAACTAGGCTGTTGCCTGTATCTTGGGTATCAAAACGGTGTACAGGTTTCTAGATATGTCGAGTTATAGGTACCTTAACTATAATAAAATTTAAAATATAAAAGATAAGTAAATTTAGCGATATGTGTCTAAGTGGATTACTATGTGTGTGTGTGTGTGTAAATGTATTATGTATGCGAGTGAGTAAGTTTGGGTGTGAGAGTATTTGTGATTCTGTGTGGATACGTGAGTGAGTGGTGTGATTCTGTGCGGATACGTGAGTGTTATGTAAGCGGGTGAGTAAGTTTGTGTGAGAAAGTATTTGTGATTCTGGGCGGATACGTGAGTGAGATCAATAAGTTAATTGTACATTTTAGACCAGATCTTCGGTGTCGCTGTACGTCAGTTCATGGAGCCAGGTTTTAATTATTTTCTTACATTTATGCGTGGTGTAATTCTTCAGTGATTTTGCCTTACAGACATTGTTGTAGGTGTGAATGAGTGAATATGATGGGCTTCGTCTGGCTATTTTTGAATTGTATGCAGGGAGTGGGATTCGGAAAGTTCTTTTTCTTGTTAGTTCTTTGTAATCGGGGCGCGAAGCTACAGATTTATGGGTTAGGCAGACTGCTGATAATATGTATAATTGACGAACACGTAGTACATTAAACTCCCGATATAGTTCGTTAGTAGGGAATCTATAAGGTTTTTTTAACGTCACTTTGATCAGTGCACGTTGCGCTGATTGCGTTGGACTTGTTATCATCTAACCATGATTATACGAACACCATAATCCGTAAAGGAAGTAAAAATATTGAATTATCTGTCATCAATTTGTGCTTTGATTTGAAAGAAGTTTTAGGCGGGAATCGTTTTCATTTTTCATTTATCATTTAGTTATCCGTTGTTCAGGGTGCCTAAATGTTAAACTTAAATGCTGTCAACAGAGTTTTGATATATTGTGACCTTTTAAGCAATGGGGTGAAAGGTACAGTAATACAAAATTTTACTATAATTATGGCAGCACCATGCTCTCAGCCTAGAGGCGAAATTAAACATTGCGAGGCACTGGGCGAACAATATACTTATGCAGTACGCTTTTTAAGGTCCTTTTATATTTCACTAGCTTTCCGCCCGCGGCTTCGCCCGCGTTTTCAGAGAAAAACCCGTTCCCGTAGGATTTCCAGGATAAAACCTATCCTATGTCCTTTCTCGGGTATCAAAATATATCTATACCAAATTTCATGCAAATTGGTTCAGTAGTTCAGGCGTGATTGAGTAACAGACAGACAGAGTTACTTTCGCATTTATAATATTAAGTATGGATTATACATATTGATATCTGTTACTGTAGATAAATTTAATAATTTATAGACATACTTAATACATTAGCCTGCTGTGCGTCTCCAAAAACATATTCATATTGTAATTTTTAATTTCATTGTTATAATATATTTCATCCTATATGGATGAATAAATGCGTAGATAGCTTTCCAATTGTTTGTGTGCGTCCTAAACTACATACAACCACGTTCCATTTTTTTTATTTCATTATAAATATTGTTGAGAATTGTCTTTATTTTATACAAGACTAGCTGCTCCGCGCGGTTTCACCCCCGTGGCTCCACTCCTGTTGATCGTAGCGTGATGATATATAGCCTTCCTCGATAAATGAGCTATCTAACAGCGAGGGAATTTTTCAAAGCGGATCAGTAGTTCCCGAGATTAGCGCGTTCAAACAAACAAACTCTTCAGCTTTATAATATTACTAGCTTTCCGCCGGCGGTTTCAAAGAAAAACTCGCATAGTACCCGTTCCCGTGGAATTTCCGGGATAAAACCAAGGTATCCTATATTACTCGTGGATAATGTAGCTATCGAATGGTGAAAGAATTTTTAAAATCGGTCCAGTAGTTTATGAGCCTATTCATTACAATCAAACAAAATAAGTTTGCCTCTTTATAATATTAGTGTAGATATAGATTTATTTCGGTAACTGGCATTATTTATTGAATATGAAAAAGTTGTAAATTACATAGTATATTTACAAGTTCATACAGACTACAGTGCGTTTCCCTTTTCTGCATATGGTCAGTCCAGGTCTGTCACACTTGACGGTTTAATTCCTTTTTATAATTACTGAATAAATAAATATATGAAAACTTACGCACCTTTGAAACGATGTGTTCAAACACTTGGCATATGAATAATTATACATATTAATTGTGGTTAATATTTTAATATTTATGATCTATTTAAAAGGTTTGTCATGTACCTACAACACTTTTTACATAGACTTGTGTTTGATATTATACTTAGGTTTGTTTGAAACGTGTTAATTTACACTCCGCCAGATGGCGGTAAATAATTTGATCAAACTGTAGTGCTATTTCCACAATATATTGCACGCCTCATAAGCGAATCGTTGAGGTGGGTACTACTGTCACTTCGCGCAAAACATCTGATTTTTCAAACTTAAAATGTCTTTATGTATCATACATTGCACTTGTAAGATAATACATACACACACATATTAAGAAAAAACACTATTTTTAACGTTCATGATATTTTTGATGTCATTTTTGTTATTTAAACTAGTTAAAAAACAGTTTAAAAAAGTTCTGTCTTGGACGTCCGTGTGTCTGTATGTGCGGATCCTTTTTCTTGTTAACACGATAGCGACCGAAATACTTTACTAATCGAGTCTTTTTTTTTCTCTTACGCTTGAGTATGCTCAGGAATAGAACCCTTTCATTTTTCAGGGTCTGATTCGATGTGGTTTAATTGTTATTAAATAAACAAAAATAATAATTAATAAATATTTATTAAAAAAAAATTATGAGGCGTGCACTTTTGGATTTTCCAAATTATTTTTATAATATTACTATAATATCACATAATATATTTAATATGATTAAAAGGAAATTCAAACTGAAACGTTTTTGAATCGTCAAATTTTAAAACAATTATATGTATACTTTAATTTTTCGCTCTCGATGGCTCTAGCTAATTCATATAGAGCTTTGTTATTATTTCTATTCCACAATTATTAAGTAAAATGAAAGAATATATGTAAAACAAATCCTATTAATATAGTATTAGTTACTAACATTAGATATATTTATGTTTTCAGGAAATTTCTAACGTAGAAACCTGTTTGTTTTATATATAAAGTGCAAATCTCTTCCAGCTGTAACAAAAGAATCTCGTCGTAGCATGGGCCTTGGTGGTCCAGTTAGTTTAATTTCTTACTGGCCTGCTAAGTCCCAAGTTAAGGCAAGAACACGCTTCATGAAGAAAGAAGAAATACGATTATATCCAATGTTATTATAAATTAAAATGTGTCGATAGGTTATCAGCACAAGTGGCACATCGAAATGTGGCTAGTTAGCCTCATTTTACTTCATTTGTCTCTTTTTCGCTCTCGGCAGTTGAATCATGCCCAAGATGGCAAGCAAGAACTTAGAATTAGGCGTTTTTAATTTAAAATGGATTTGGTCCTTCATATTAGGTACACGTGCACCCTTAACCTATAATCGTGTGCGTTTATAGTGGGCCGTTTTTTGAAGACCAATTATTATTATTGTGTCCGTAACCTATCTACACCTTTTTACTTATAACATCATTGTATACATCAATATTTTTATACCTAACATCTATAATTCAGTCTGCATTGATATACATGTCATTGCATATTTATCATCTGTGACATCTGTTTTTGTTTTGAAAAAGCGCGCGTTGCAATACGTTCTTTTTTGTACTTCCTATTCTAAATTTATACGTATGTCATTTCAATATTGCCGTTTAAAAGACTTGTAGGGACATCGGTACATTCATATTCAAATAGAGATTCCTACATCAAAGGATGCCAGGTTTTTGCATGTAGCTAATCGTTGTTCTGAGAAACAACACGAAAGCGCTGTGACTTTGTCTTATAAAAAGGCAATTAATATAATGTCTAATACCAATGCTATAAGTTACAATGTATTTCAAATTATGATAGTCGTCAGAGCGCAACATTAGAAGTATTTAAAAACAATTGACATTTAATTAGCCAATACCATTAAGTCAATAGAAACGAAGGGGCCAATCATATAAAGGAATTCTCTTCCGCCCCAATTAAAGTTTTTACGATTCAACTAAAGTAGGAAGTATCAATTTTAGAATGGTAAATTAATTTTTATTATGCATTACGATTAAAATTGTTGTAACGTTTCAATTTAATTTGTTTGTTTACGACGTTTTTGTTTACCACGTATTTAATTGTAATACACTACCCATGCAATTGTCATGTATTTAAGTAATTAAGGTAATCGCAAAAAGTTTAAATATAAATTGCTCTACGTAATTTAAAAATCATAGTATGTAGTTCACTTTTTACTGATAAAATGCTAATGTGACCATTCCATAGCTATGGTTTCACGTCAGTCATAATTCGTGTACGATACGATCACGGGACGATTACGAGCCGGTGGCGACACGACCCGGGTCAAAGTTGCTGTATTGTATCCATATTCAGCTAACCACATGGGGTATTAAAGTTAAAGCTGAAGTGGAATGCCTGAGGTACATTTAAGGGCATAGAACAGCTTTGCCACTCTAGAATCTATGTTACGATCTAGTGTAGTTATTATTAATTGTATTTAGTTAAACTATAATGTGATTGTTACCATATACTGTAAACTGCGTCTTTATAAGGGTTTCATAATAATTTCTTATTATACCTAAAACTGTGTAAGTTAGGTTAGGTTATTACGTGGTTTTGAAAGTTTTATGCAAATTGAGAATAAAGGCGCTTCCATGTTCTGTCGCCTTCCTTTTTTATCCAGGGCATATAATTAATTCATATTGTACCTACGTTATAATATAATAAAAGCGTTAAATAAAATGTTATATGTATAAGTTCGTAAAATAGTGAAAACCTATACGATACGAATCGTTTATTTATTTATTTATTGAAATTATTCTTACAAATTATTACAATAACTTAAGTCTAAGTCCCACAAAACTGCACATGCAGTTTGACTGTGGGATCAAGCCTATAACTAAATATATTATATAAAATATCTATATATCTATCTATAACTAAATATATTATATCATATTATTATCTGTTATAAAATATAATATTAAGTGAATAGGTATATCTATTTATGAGCTTGTGTTTTAGCATTCTATTGACTGAAGAAGGTGTTTCCTTAATAATCTTTTAAATTTGTGAATATTTGCTTCTGTTCGTATGTACTCTGGTAAGCTATTGAGAAAATATGGTAAACGTTTATCTAGAGTTCGATATGTGTTGTATTACCATATATTTAGCATTTAATCATTAGAAAAAAAATGTGTACCGACATTATGACGTTAGAAAAATATGTGTAAGTACCTGTATATGAGATAAATATGTGAACCGAATAGAAATCTTCAACCAGTCGCCGCAAAGCTGGGGTTTCCTAGTGGTAAGTGCCTCTGAATGCAATGCCCTTGGAAATCCCAAACGTGCAGGTGACAATCATCATCAGACCGGAGTCATTCTGCTATACACCGCCATTGAAAGTGGTTCGACGGAAAAAATTTTCATTATTTATTAACTATTATATACTTGGCTGATATGTGTAGAAAAATGTACGTATTGTAGATATTTTTTGTGTCATTTTTTATTTAGTGATATCTAATTGTAACATAATATGACGATTCAAAAACCTTTCAAATGTAAATATATATTTATTGAGATTGAAAACTGTAATATCAATATTTTTCTCTATTTTACATTATGTTCGTGTACTTAAATAGTATGTAAGCTTATGTACCTGCATTCTGCATCGAATTTGCTTTCCTCTGAATATTTTACTTATTTTAACAATCCTATTACTTTTAATGTATTTTTCATACAGACACTTTTTAGTACTACAAAACTGTATCACCCAAAACTAAAAAATAAAACACAGCATTATTCACATCAATTTATTTCTTAGTCCCAACTATCACTTTCCTTAAAAGCGGACACACATTGAGTCTTACTTTCACTGTCAAATCTTTCTATCACTGTTTCTTTCCTTTTCTCTGTATCCTGTAAATCTTTTTCTTTCTTCTCATTGCGCTTTTCTTTTACCTTTTCTTTTGCCTTTTCCTTTTCGTTTTCCGAAGTTTTCCGCCGACCATTGGTTCTTACTTCTGGCTTTTTGGAAATTTCGGAATCCGCTCGAGTGTGCTCTGGTTTCTTTGGAGGCGGTTCCGCCTCTTCAACCTGTAATGAGGCAATATTTGTTATCTGTCCTTTTTCATTATATGTACTTATTATGAGCACTTGATCATACTCTATCATGCTTATTAATTATTATGAACACAGGATTTAGATCTCAAACTTTATAATTGTTGATGTTAAAAAATTAAAATTTTTGTTTTCTTTTTAATAAAACTTGTTTTTATTATTGGGCTTGTAGTAAATTAGAAAAATTATCATATTAACGATAGTGTGTGTTTGTAAGTAAATATATTATATGACAATAACATATTTGCGGAATTTGAGTTGCAATGGACCAAAATTTAGATAGGGGTTGATAAAATATAACAAAAAATTTGGACAAAAATAAAAAGAATTTTGAAAATCAGATTATTTTGGTCTTTATAGATCAAATATTATTTAAGTAATATTATATACCAATTGTTGGGAAATTTCGAAAAACAGTCTATTCGTATAGACCGGAATACTTACCAGCAAATCAGTTTCCAACTAAGTCTTATAACAAAAAAAAATACTTACTATATATATAATAGTTATATTTTTAAGGATTTGGAATAAACAAAATTGAGGCATTTTCTTCTACGGGTGTCCCACTATCGGTATACTAAGCGCTAAAGGACTTGTACTTTTGCATACACTGATCACGTAAAAATACTTAAACAACAAAATTTTTTGCTAAATTTTTCCTTAAAATCCATGTTTTCATTCTCTAGCTTCGCTAATGTGAGCATTTTGTCTATGAAAAATTAATCTTACACGATAGCTCACGTGCTGGTGGCAAAGTTGGGCCGGTTGCTTGTTAGGGGTGTTCACATACAGTTTTAAGAATTCATATACATATTTGAAAAAATGCATCTGGAATTTTATAAGTATTTTTTAACCTCCTTTGAGCTTAGTATACCGACGGTAGCACACCCTGTATATAAGAAAAATGAAAAGAATAATATAATGCAAAGAATTTAAACAAGGTATTCATCATTATTTATAGGTAAGTTCAAAAATATACTTTGAGAAATGTCAGATAAAGCGTAAAATATGCTATTGGGATGTATATAACTAAAGTCCGGTCGGGGAGCAGGAAGAATTTCGTACAATGACCTCTTTACCTACTGACAGTGGTCACAAACATTTTTGAATGAAGTGCAGTTTACATGAAATATTTGGAGGAGAAAATGTTTTTTACTAACTTATTAAATAAATGTCCTTTATTCATTTACAATACTTATTAGTTAGTTACATTTTAACTTTTTCAATAACCACGATATATTGCATAAAAAAAAGTGTGCGTGTACACACATAAGAAGTGAAACTTCTTTATAACCTTATTTTTCAAAAAATAATTAACTATATACAATATTACAGAAATACGTTAGTCTTACACGCGATTTCGACTTAGGCGGATTTTGATTGGACATAAAGAGTTTGAGGTTTATTCTTATAAATTTTGAACTCACAAAATCATAATTGAACACCTGAAACCAATCAAGCAAACACAAACCTTACGCTCTCAGGTTAAAGGTTTGCAATCCCTAAGGACGGCGGTCATTGCACCTGTGCGAGCAAGACACATTATCTTTACGCGGGGGTGACAGTGACAGGTAATAACAGGTTAATATACGAAAATCTTCCTGCTCCGCGACCGGACTTTACCAGAAAAATTATATACGTATAGCATTTGAGTATTATGTATCTATGTTATAGGCCAAAGTTAAAATTAGCTAGCATAGAATTTACAGTACAATATACCAAAAACTCTAGTAAAACAGAACTGAAAACTTACGTTAGAGCGGCCGTACACGGGCAGCTCTAGCAGTTAACGGCTGAGCGACGTACACGGACGGCTCGAGCGGTCGGTCGTTGACTGCTCGAGCTGTCGCTACAAAGCGCGCAGTTGACTGCTTGAAACGGTCGTGACGGCTCGAGCAGTCCGTGTACGGCAGTGATTGATTGTCCATAGTTCATCGCGCGATCGCGGTTTCAAGCCGTCGGTCTCAACTGCTTGAAGCGGTCCGTGTACGGCCGCCCTTATAAGCCCAGTTCCCTTCTACCATACATAACTTATACTATACTTTCTTTCTTTCTTACCTGAAACACGCCTGAAGAAGTGCGTTTGCGAGTGGTCGCCGGCTGCTTTGTCGGCGAGTTGAAACTGCTGGAGCGAGTTCGCTTTACCGGCGACTCCGTGGCTTGAGACGAGTCTGCTGAATATGGGAATTTAACTTGATTGATATATTCAATATTCAAAAAGATATATAATATGTTTGTAACTGTACATTTACATCAAACGAACATAGAGCTATAGAGCTAGAACAAGAGCATTCTTTCGTGATCTTTTAGTGTAAACAAAAACGTATTCAGTGTTGTTCAGTATAAGAACATTGCATAGAATCTTTTCAAACACACTAAGACCACCGAAATAATGCTCTACGACTGTTTACAATAAAAGAATTTAACATAGTTGGAATAGAATGAACTTTCGCTCGTTTGATGCACAAATGCACAAATGCACAAATGCACCGTGAAAGAGTTATAAATGTTCGGGCATCTGTCATAACTAAGTTGTAACATCGTATTTTGTATCAAAATTTTAATTTCGCCTACTGCGGGTACCTATTCCTGCAACCCTCTTATAGACTTGAGGGTGGTATCTTCACATTTTTTATAGAGCTTTAGCTAACCTTTTTTTGACATGCTTTTAAATTAAAATGATCATCGACTTGTGAGTTATAAACTTTGAAGTATTTAGAAAAATTTACATATTTTGGAGACGTCTTCAAATTTAATGAATGATTTAATGTGAGATGATTGATTCGTTTTTTTTACATCAACAGCCCATCTAATTATCAGCGGGAATCGAACAAAAAACCGTCTAATTTAGTCTAATTATGAAAACGCTTACGCATGTGTCGTTAGAAAATTGATAAACACTATAATTATCCTTTCAATACAATTAAACTATTACGTTCGCTCGTTACGTGGCATTTTTATATCAAGGAGGAAGTTGTACATCCAATTGCATTGTATGCATTCGTAACGTACTTAAATATTTACATTATACGTGTAATAATACATTATGATAACTAGGGACATTCAAAAAAAGGACACGGTGCAGATGCATGAATTAATGCATATTATAATAATCCTTATTACTAAAATATTTCACTTCCGTTAACCTTCGCGACCGCGTCTAGTATAATTAAAAAAGACTCGTAGAAAAAAGTATCTACCGATGTTTCAATCAACATACCTTGACTCTGCTGGGCGGCGTCAGGTGTGTTCCTGCAAAGAGACCAATTATTATTAATTAAAGCATTGCCGACAAAAAAGTAACATGCATACCAATTTCGTTCATTCCTTCGCCTGTGATCGGGAAAAAACCGACGTTGAGCCGTTTTATGACTTATTGGACACGTAACAATTACTTTGTTGGCAATTTTAGACATTTTTATTTAACGGCTCATTATTCTGTTGATGTGTTGAAGCGGTTTGCTGACGTGCGATTAACGCCCGCCGTGCAAGCTTTGTAGTTTGTATACACCCGCAATAACATAGAGCATGCAAAAACAGAGCTTAAAAAGTTCAATGTTGCAGTCATTATTTAATACTGTCTTAAAAAGGAGTTTGCTTTTTTGTCCGTCTTACATGGTAAAATGGTTTATACTTTAATCCATATTTTAAACCTGTCAGAAATGAAAAATATAAGAAAAAAATATTATTCTTCCTCGGCTTTAGGAGTTAGTTGAGACTCGCTGATCGGGTGAATACAAAAAAAAACTAATCAAAATGAAAATTTAAATAAGAATAATAAACTAGTAAAAATATCTTATTGTCCTACTTAGGTATTAAATATTAATCGCAGTGAAACTAGTACAAATATCACTATCACTACATAGTATAAAACAAAGTCGCTTTCTATGTCCCTATGTCCCTTTGTATGCTTAAATCTTTAAAACTACTCAACGGATTTTGATGCGGTTTTTTTAATAGATAGAGTGATTCAAGAGGAAGGTTTTAGTATATAATTTATTAGGTTTTAGACAAAGCGAGCGAAGCCGCGGGCGGTAAGCTAGTTTCATATAACATTATTTTTAGAGAACTTACAGAGTATCGTGTTTCAAAAGGGACCCAACACATACAATGTTATATTCCAACCCATTAAAATTTCTAGATAAGTCAGCCAAAAACAACAATTCCATTTTAGACGACATTATCTATGTAAATAATTAATTATATACTGAAATACCTTAAAGAGGACTTTTTTCCCAGCCTTCTAACGGAGCTACTGCAGTCATATATAAAATTTTAATTAGCAAGAAAGGAGTGTACGTTGGCTATTAATGTATTTTTCTAAAAACTGCTCAGTAAAAAGTATATGGAATATGTTTAGAAAAAAAAAATAAAATTCTCTAAATTTTTACGGATTGGAATTTTAACGCGAAACGCGTGAATGTCCTCTATAACGGAATTCATTAATAAAATTAACTTTTTTCATACTCTAGTAGTTATTTCAAGTCGGTTTTAATTAATATTGGTGTGTTTTAATTAACTGTCTTAATTATTGGTTATATACAATACCTACATATTTTTTAAATATCCGACTCGGATGTAAGAATAAAGGGAAAATTTTTTTTTGTGTTTTGAATCTGTTAGCAGTTCGTAGTAATAAAGGTCCTGAGAGGTTAAACAAAATTAAGAACAATAAGCGCGACGCTTTTATGTTTTAAACGAGAAAATAATTAAACCTAAGCCGATGTAAGAACTTACAACATTTTTTACCGTAAGGGAGTGAAACGTACCTTATAGTATCTGCAAGCACATCAAAACCAGAATACAGATTTTTCAGATCTCTCTAAGATATTGTAAAATATATATTTTTTTTTATATTGCGCTTCATACAATCAATAAAAGAACCAACTATGTCTACAACTTTACCTTTTGAATTTAGCAATAATTCTTTTTTACGACCTAATTATAGAAACATTTCCTTTTTAAAAACTTGCTCGAATATGGCTCATCTATCATAAATGAATATTAAATAAATATTAAAGTGTTAAAAGTATTAGTAACTTCAATGATAATTAAAACCGACCAAGGAATATAATTGAGGTGTGAAAAAGTGAAATTTATTCATGAATTCTACTCGAGCATATTAATGTCTTACATACTAAAATTAAAATTTCAAAAATTCCCCAATAAAAAACGTATCCGTATAATATATAGTTTTTTTAAGAACTAACAAGCATTATATTGTGTATATATTTGCAAATATAACAGTGGTATTATCGGAATTATTGTCATATGTACAACATAATTAATTTTTTAAAGTGAACCAGCAAACGGTCGGTATTTTCCTGGCTTGTATGATTGTCGAATCTTGGAACTTAAATTTCTAAAGGGACAAAACAGATTTTACTGATCATTTTGAGATAGCATTTTTTGTTGGTTTGATCTTTATCCACTTTATCGATATGATACGATTACGATTTTTTCTCGACTTTTTCAACACACATAAGTTTAGCTGCCCTTCGTATCAATATTGTACTCAGTAACTCTACATTATCATCAATATCGTACTTTAAAGACGTATAGTAAACCTGAGTTATCAACATTTGTCAAACAATGTTATATTTCTAGAACTTTCCGATAACACTTAACACTTTTAAGGATCTCTATAATCACGGAAGTCTCTAGTGTCATAATAAGACTTTTTTCTAATTCTATGTAATGTTCGTAACATTTAATTAATGGTTCCAGACAGACGCATCCAAAAAGGTCAGCAACTGTTTTCAATTCCAATAAATAAACTGTACGTTCTAAAAAAAAGGGATTAGCAATAGTCTTAATGAATAGCTTCATTGTGTAAAAGTCACACATCTAATTAATATACATACATTGTAAAAATCAATAAGTCAGCGTGGATCATTTCTCGGTAATAAATAGGTATGTCGCTAATGATAATGATCGTGGATGATAACTGTAAAAATTAGTGACTGTTTTGTTCAGAGAATCCTTAAGCTGAACACAGTCAGCGCGACGCGACAATTTAAAGCGTAGGTCATGTTATGAGAGAGCAAAGATGTCTCAAGATGGTCGTACATTACAATCCTTTGTTAAATTATTTTTTGTGCAATTAAACCTCTTATTACAAAGACATGAGTCTTAATTACGGAATATTTTTTTAGGTTTTTGGTCTATTTATAACACTTATTATAATTTAAGGCGATTTATGCAATTTCTTTCAAAAAACGTAACCAAATTCTTTCATTCAAGTTCAAATTTCGTTAAAATTGTCTTATTGCCTCTCTTTCCTTGAGTTTATACGAAATGCCCCATTGAATATTATAAAATGTTATAAACCAAGGATGTAAACAGAACGCGTTGGCAGTGGCAGGCGAGTGCTATGCTCGTCTGAAAGGTAATCATGGAGCTAAAATATGAAGAAATATGGCTGGGCTAGCACAGTTGTGGTAGCGTATTGTTGGCCTGAAAGTTGAAACCTCATCTGCGTCAAATAGTGAGAAGTTACAAAGTGCATACTGCATAATATAATTAACTTCTTTCTTATTGGGTGATACGTCCCTGATATTTTTAAATGTACAAGGAAAGAAAGTCTCACTTCACCTCCTCATCACTCCTCGTTTCACTCTAAAATCTAAATAAGCATTATACCTTCTTTTGTATTTTGTCATCGCATTTAATTGTTGTATTTTATACATAGTTAGAAATAACGTCAGATACATACAAATATTAAGACTTTGACTGAAGTTATTTCTTTTTTAATTATAGTTATTTTTCTGTGGCACTGGTCTATATGCAGCGTTGCTTTGTAGGCCTTACACACGCTATTAGCACAGTATTACCATCCTACAGTAGTGCGACGAATGTACTTGTGCAGAGAAACGGAGGGGAACTGGCGGGGGTCGGGCGACGCAGGCCGCGTAAAGCAATCACGCTGAGATTGCTTTACCTATCGCGAAAGGACGACGCAGTCGTATTTTTTGTGTAATAATTTTATTATACATAGGTACTTACATATTCTATTATGGCGCGCACAAACTGTTCCGTTTACGGATGTAAATCTACATTGAAATCCCAGAAGGAAACAATATTTCAGAAAGATTGTATTAATTGTATCTGTTGAATTAAAATCAAAGCTATGTATATGTTGTCCTCATTATTTCCTAATCAGATTTTACATCCCAATGCGAATGCATTACTTAGTTAAATGTTATAATATACAATTAAGAACATCCAAAAATAAAGTGTCCACGTAAATAATATTTAGCAGTGCAATATCTGTAATTATATATTTATGAACAAATAATTACATCAGATTTAATAATCGCAATTATTTTGAATGTACATATGAAATATGAATAAATGATTTCATCATAATATTAATAATCACAATTATTTTATTTCCCATTTGTTGCAACCCTAGCGTATTTTCGTGTGGCAGCGTAAGTACCTACGCTGGCGGCGGCATCGCGCGACATCAAAGGCGATTCCTTACTGTAGGAAATAATATTGTAATACTGTGCTATTAGTCTTACAAATGACCAATCATTTGTTTTAATTCTGTATTTTTAATTAATCTATGCCTCGCATTATTAAACAAAATATGTTTGTTTTGTATCACTAACGTTTCAAATTAATCTGTTATTCTTGTCACAATAAAAACCGTGGAACAATTAGAATACATTGTTACTTGTTTAATATAAGGAAATACATATAATTATGTAATAACGTAAATATGTACCACTGCCGTTTCGCTTTTTACTGCGGCATATGAACCTTGCGATAATTGTCCTCTAACATCGTTTTTGTATTTATCTTTCCACTCATAATTAACCGAACAAAACAAGTTAGATATAATGTTTAATTCGCCATTTTTTCTGTAAGACTTCACGTATGCAATATATGGGCCGGTGCGACAGTGTTGTAAACATTTATTCGATTTCATACGTTTGATAATTACCTAGTACGCAATTGTCAGATAAGTATTAGTATAGCTAATGAGCAATATGCGGACGAGTGTACGAAAAAGGGGATAATTCATGCAATATTGTTGCAATGAGCGATTCGTTTGAATGTTATGGAATAAGACTTCCTTCATTACGGAACAGACGCGGAATAAGCATTTTTATAATTCCATAATGGAGACGTTTTTCATACGTTCGTTTCGTCCGTTCGCTGTGACATTTGCTTACGTTAGACTTAAAAGATGCCTGCAAATTAATTAATTAGTAATTCATGATGACCATTCGCCGCGTGAACTTATGGCTTGTTAGGTATATTTTATAGTTTCTTGTCCTCGTGTGCATACTAATGCTATATTATCGGTCAGTGACTTGCTTCTATGGGGGTATGTCATAACTCATAATCCTTATGGTGTTGTGGTCATCGATACAAAGTTCAGCCAGTAAGATATTCAGTGAGCATAAACAAACAGATTAAAATAATAGCACAGGGGTCGTTGAAACTAGAGAATCATGAAATGAATAATGATAATGATATCAAATTAAGGAAATTAACAAAGGCAGCAATGACAGCATAAAATAGAGACGGCAAATGGCAAGCAGCCCTTATTTTCTTCAGTGGTATATAATATGATGTAAATAGTAAGTTTCTAAAGCTAAATAGAAACTTACTAAAAATAATTATGGAAGTATACTTCCATCTTCTAGTCAATATTGTTATTTGCCTCGTCTCGATTTAGATTTCCTTGAAGAATATATCGGTGGCTCACGTCTTTAACTTAGTTTAAGGTGTTTTATGGTCTCTCTCCCGTCCGTTTTATTTATAATTTAATTTTATAGAATAGTCTATAAACCGAAATTATATTTGTATTAACGATTAGTGTGACTGTAGACATAGATGCGTTAATTTTTAAGTTCAATTTCCAAGTTGCAATGAAAAAGATTCTTAAAATGTCTTGGAAATTTACAAAGTATATTTTTCTAAACTTTATTGCATATCAAACACATATATTTTAGGAGAAACACCATCGAAATTGTCAGGTTTTCCCGCCAACCGTAGGTGCTTAGTGATGTCTAATTGGTATCGAGCCACTAATTGTGTCCTGTGTAGCAGCGGCAGGTCGCATTCACCTGTCGCGGCCGACACGTCTCGAATTACTGCACGCTCACGATCACCGTGTGGACGTTGCTTTATTTTTTTCTTTTCGAATTTGTGTTTTGGCGCCAATGTTGTTTGTTCCTTTTTTGCATTAATCACAACGTGCGTTCTATTTTAGAATTGTTTTGAAGGCTTGCTAATTGGTCACATGTTTGTTCACAATTATGGTAAAGGGACTCATTACGGGGCGCTTCCCCATGCATTGTCGAATCGATATTACAAGGAAGTACTAAATTACCGGGAAAACATTGCGCATCTGGATTATAATATTTAAATACCGATCATTTCCGGTTACACCATACACATCCGCAATTACACCCAACGGCGCCGGTGGTCGAACCCGCGACCTTAGCAACCGTTCGACAGGTTCAATGCATTTATCAAATGCGCCAAATAAGGGTATATGATAGATAAGAGTTCAAAGATAACGATCTTTTTACCTCTAATGGGTTATATTCCCGTCATTAATAGATCAGAAACCACAGCTGTTGCACGTGCAGTCTAAGAGACGGTATATTATGCTCGGTGTATTATTTTATACTGGTCTTGTCAAAGTACCTCGTCTAGGAAATAAAGTTAATGATTTTAAATTGCGTTTATAATACTTCCTACAACACAATATTCTTTCATATATTTTGCAATAACAAACTCTATTGAATTGAATTTTTTATTATTATTGAAAATATTTTTTAATTGATCTTTTTTAATCTTAACATACATAAATAATTAATTCTTAATGAAACATAATTTTAACATATTTAAAGCTCGATACTATATTGAAACTTCTTATTAGGCTACTTACTCGTCATTAAAACATCGAGCAACTTCATTTACCCATATGTAGTCTAAGAGCCAATTTATAGCATGTTATATACAACAGAGAATATGACAATATATTTACGTGAAAAACTACGTAACTAACATATTTAAGATGAGGTTTTGAGTATGTATCTTAAATAACTTTATGAGGGTAGATTATTCAAAATAACTTGTTTGGTTTATTTGTAATGATTGTTTACATTAAATTAATGAAAATTTTAACTCATAACGAATACAATACCTAGTTGGTATAGTTTATTTTTTAATTTTCAGGATTACATAACGTTTAAGGATAAGCGTGCGTCTTCACAAGAAATTTGTCTAAAGATCTCTGTCTAAATTGTATCCGCCCAATTATGTTTCTGTCTTCAATCCAATAACCTACATACGCGAGATACAATGAGAGTTAAGTCACAATTTCTACAAAACCAACTATAAAGCATTTACCCACATAAAATACTGCTAACACACTTTTTGCACACCACATTAGGGCTTAACAATGTCCTTCGGCGCCAATACACTATTAACATTATCTAACGGTACCAATGACAATTCGACACAAAACATCTATCGGAATGTATGAAATAATACACATTACAACGAACTGACTCGCTCTATATGGACCTAATTAAGGATCTCATAAGAAAACGTACGGTTCTGCTTTTGATGTTCATGTTACACACGTGTGTCGCATTATTTATGTAATGGCGTGTATGCACATATCACTAGGGTAAAGATACATGCTCGTAGCGTTGAGACACCTTTGCTACGAACGTTCGAGAATTTCCTACAACGTCTTGTTGGGAACGAACCAAGATATGCGGTTAATATTCAATTTTGCGATTGATTATTATGAGTCTATTGATGTGTATTTTGCCTCGTATTATTCAAAACCAACCACTTATTATTCCACAAACAAATAACGTGCATAAAAGATTCTACCATAATATAAAGCAATCATTGAAAAATTACGCAAAACATTTTTTTATCGTTCCGTGTTGTTCCAACAATTAGTGTTGTTATTGAAAGTATATCAATGTCAAGTGGCCACTGTTTTTCCGTGTTGTTTATAAGTTCAAACATTTCTAATAAATTGAGGTGAAATTGCATGTCGGTACCAATAAAATTGTATACTTAACAGCTGAGACAAATGAGCGTATAACACTTTTTTAACTTTTTACAATTTTTTACCAGCATTGTGACCTGTACGGAATTTTATTCTGGTTCATGAAATGTGAGAATGTGTCGTTATGTAGGAAATATTAATCGGCTGACTTGTATTAACAATTTTCAACATCTGGTTTTTGGTAACACTATGAAGATACATTATTTGAAAAATTTCGGGACTTCTTTCTGTGATTACAGTATCGCACTATTCTTCTAGACAAGAATATCTATGGGTATTTGCGAACATGAACAATGAACATAGAAATTTCTGGAATACAGTCAATTTTAAATCCGATGAGAAGGGTGCGTTTTCTCCTTATTCTAGTGGTCCGCCCCGGCTTCGCCCGTGGTACATATTTCGCAATAAAAGGTAGCCTATGTTCTTTCTCAGGGTCTAAATATTGTCTGTGCAAAATTTCATCAAAATCGGTCTAGTAGTTTATGCGTGAAAAGCATACATACAAACAAACCTTTCCTCTTTATAATATTATAGTATAGACAACGAAATTTAAATATTGCACTATATTTTTGGTAACCTAGATGACACATGTTACCTTTCCTACTTAACCCTTTCCTACTAAACCATTAAAATATAACAAAATAAATACTCAATACACACCGCAACACGGTAGCATTTCGCCGATATCTCAATAATGAATGCTAATTATATATTCCTATCGCAAATTACTGCAAAAATGATCGCTCTATTAAACGCGTTGGACTAACCTTTCCATTTATTGGTAATGATAATGTTATGTGGGTGGTACCTTATTATGTTAAGTGAATGTGCGAATTAAAATGTATGTAAAATATAAATTTCGAACTTTCAGAAGTCTACAAAGAGCCTTTATTGTATCCATATGCTTGTTAACCCAAACAGCAAATGGAACGATTCTACAAGATTTATCTTCGATGCAAAATTAAACTAGTTACTAGTAAAGTCTTATAAAATATCAATAGATTTAAATATAAACGAATAACCTTCTGTACTGTACCGTCCGTACTTCGGAAAGATTTTTTTTTTTACTGGTAATAGGGAAGCGCTTGACCACAATCTCGCCTGATGTTATGCTGAGATGTGGTCTAAAATGGAACGCGCTTCCCTAGAAGGTACATCTGTTCACTCTACGCTTGAAGATGAAAAATGAAAAAAAAAACATTTATTTATACACACATTATAAAGATGTAACGTATTATAATTACATATTATATTAAGTTTTAAAAGGGCCTAGAACTTAATGCTGATTTACAAAACAATATGTTTCATTCAACAACATATTATACACTAAAAAGGGTAGATGTGACTTTAATTGCACATATATACACTTTAATATATGTCTCTTTTATTTACGTATACTTTCCCTATATTCTGTCTCATTCTCTGATCTCGCAACATTGTTTGAAGTTTATGATCAGCCGTGTTTGAACAATCTTCATACCTACATCAATAACTATTAACTGAACATGCTTGTTGACAACATTAGCAGCTATGAACATACAATAACAACGTATTGGTGTTAATTTGTTTTGCTAGGATGGCAACCCCTTTTACCTGATGAACATCTCACTTATTTTTATTCATATCATTTATTTTTATTTTTAAACTACCAAGCTCTCATCATCACAAGATAGTTGGATACTAATTGTAGTTTAATTTAAGTTGACTCTTTTGTGGCTAAAAAATATATTGTACGTAGCCTAATTTTAAAACCGCGATACCGTTTATGCAGAGATATAATTAGATAAGTATAATGAATGACTTATGTGTTATAACTTGAAGATTATTCTTATTCGTATACAATCTACATACATCTCACATATACTGTCTTTATTTTAATATTATTTCGAAGTGGTACTGACCAAGTAAGGTAAAAAAATGTATAAAGTTGTCAGTAGGTACTTTGTCAGAGCAAATCATACAAAATTGACATAAATGCCTGACATAGTGTCCCTTACTTTGACACTAATGTTAACGTCCAAATCATAACACTAACTTAAATACTAATCTGTAACCCGACACCAAGGCACGTCGCGGTCTGCTACTATAGTATTTATTGCCTGAACAGTCTGCTAACAGCTGTAACCGACTGGCTACACGACCCATATCCAATTTCGGATATACGCTCCAAGAACATCAATAGGTATAGAAATTCCTAGCTTATATGTATTGTATTGTATGAAAACTTTATAAACAAAACATATTATCTTTAATAAAATAATTGTATTTAAAAGCGATTATGTTATTATTAATTTCTTATCACTATGCTATCGATATTTGCAAGGACTGAATAAAATTCAAGTCTTCAAGCGTAGATTGAACAGGTACCTTCTAGGGAAGCGCGTTTCATCTTAGACCACATATCAGCTTAACATCAGGCGAGATTGTGGTCAAGCGCTTCCCCTCGACCATAAAAAAAAATCCGCGTGACCGATACATTCATAAGAAGTATGCCAACAACGTGCGCAAATTTTTCGCACATAATATAACCGATATACGTAAGCTAGAACACCTCATTACTACATTTTGCTTAAATTTATATATTTTTATTTGTGCATATTGCGAAAACAATTAAAATACTGAACTAAAACGTAAAATTACCGTACAAACGCGAATTCCATCATCACTTTCAAGAATTATTTTCCAAAACTGGCACACAAAACTGTAAAGGAAAATTGAATTGGCGACACCCTTACCGGCGACTGGTATCTGGCTGACTTATAGGGCTATTCCTAATTCATATGAGCCCATTTGAAGTGATCACGATTTTCTTGTATAATCCGGTAAGCCCTTAAATTACTGGGTACAAATCTGAACAATGGCTGGGAGTTATGTGCGTTAGAAGCTTAAATAACAAATGATTTGAAAGAGATACGTAATAAGGAAAAGTAAGGACACCTTTACGTAAAACTATTAAAGGTTTTAGAATCGTATCAAACGTTTTTATTAAAAGTTTATGAGAAGAGAATCTTTCTATTAAGATCTTCATAAGATACATCTTATTTCTTAATCAATTTGTAGAAATCATCTTCATTTCTAGTTACCATAAACTAAAAAAAAATTGGCAGCTGGTACTTTTTAGTTTAGATATTTCTGATCTACATGAAAATATGCCGTCATTCAAATTCTCTTACCTACTCCATTATTGTCATCGCTATGAAACACACATTTGTCATTTGCAAAAAAGGAGGACGCGATACGAATGGCACGCTAATACGTGTTAAAACGACCCCCTGCGTGTTAACATATGCAATTTTTAGTTTATCTTCACAAAATAATGACGCATTCCATCAACCCACCAACTGGGCGGTCTCGCGTTATGCCTAACGCATTGCAAACAAATTCAACTTTTTGCAACAAATGAATATAAATGTTCACAGGACCGCGTTAATTGTGTCCACCTTATCGGAAATGTACAATGACACGTATACCTACGCTATACATTTTATGGCGTCGAAAACCGTGTATCAATTTGTTACAATCAACTGGCAGATAGATAAACTTGCGGTCGTGATGAAATGCGATAAAACACCGGCCAATTTTCTGCAAACTTTTTACAGTATTTGTAATTACATACACATTACTTTCGTGTTTTTATATCACGTGTTTTGTAAATAAACAATTCATGTTTAACAGAGGTATGAGGCTATATTTTGTAACTGAAAGTCTGAAACTCAGCATTTAAATAAGCATATACCATTTAACAGACTTCCTTATATCGCTTTTACCGAGAATAAATCCTTTACTGAGAAAGTAGCACGGACAGACTGTCCTTTTGAACTTTGCTCATTGAAGAATACCAAGGTGGCTGTAACTCACGGGTCGGACGAAGCAAGTACATAGTTTATGTAAGTATAAATTTATTAAAAAAAAATAAGAAAAAAAAGACTTGTGACACTCGGGGACTGCCGCGGTAAAGCTATTGCATGCTATGCCTTCAAGCCACACCTCCGTGTCCGTCGTGGAGTGGGGAGCGTGAGGTTTTTTCGTTACGGAATTTCTGGATTCGGTCCCCGCGCTCAAGGATCGCGATAGAAGCTATGCAATAGCTTAAAAGGAAAAAATTATCCATCTAGTACAAAGGTCCCTTCCGCTGGAAGGAAGGGAAATAGTATAGAGAAAATGAATATTAAAAAAAACTGCTCATTAAAAACCTTATCTAAATTATATATCACATTACACTTTTCACCAAATCTCCCTTAACTAGACGATAACCTTTTAGAACCATGCCAAAAATGCATCCATACCATTATAAATGATTCCATCACCCCATCCCATAAGAACCTAAAACCACAACGCAATGTAGACTCGTAAATAATTCATCGTCCGAGCACAGCGGGCGAACTCACACGTCCTGCGGACATCGAGCTAAATCAGTTCCCTTCGTCTTGTCGCCTGAGCGTGTCATCGAGACAGAGCAAGAGAAGGAAGGCAGCGGGATAGACTTGTTAAGATATTTGTTTAAAATTTTGGAAGATGCAAAATAATTTTCGATGGCGACGAGATTCCATTTTGTTTCTAAAACTGAGGTCAAAGGAAAGAAATATAAATTTGACAAATATACAAGTCGCGTGGTAAACGAAGGGATTAGTTAATAGAGATAACGATTTCATCTTTATAATAGAATTTCCACATTTTT
>CAJQZN010042623.1:0-30086 GCA_907164685.1 Colias eurytheme
AATATTTTTCATTGCTTCTATTATTGTAGCGCGTGATGTTATAGTAGCCTTTAAGCTTTGATGGATAAATGGAAAATCCAACATAAAATGTTTTTTCTATTAGAATGGATAACTGAAATTACCTTATTCAAACAAACATATTATTCAGCTCTATATTCGCAAATCATACAGATAGAAATTTTCAGGAAGCAAAAGTACATTTCCTGTAAAAGATAATCGATGGTTAGATGAAAAACAGAATATTCGTTTATTTTTCGATCGCACAGTTCTCGAAATAGCAAATGAAAGCTCTGAAAGGGCTCGAACAAGCAGAAATGAATTACTCCTATTAACGATTAAGGTGCGACACATTTATCAAAACACAGGGTTTGTAAGCAACACTTAGTGATGCTCTTATGAATTGTATAGCAAGTAATAAATCTAGGAGGTGATGTAAATAATGGTAGTTGGTATTTTGGTTTTGAATGTTGTATTAAACTAAGGGGAAACTTTGCTAGGATTTAATTTAGGAGAATTTTATTTTTGAAATAAATTATATACCTAAGATTAACATTTCTCTCTTTCCGATATTTTTGAAGTGAAACTTCTTTAGGCAAGTTGAGAGTAAAATTTCAAGGTCTTGTCTGGCAATACCGTCACGTCATGGAGTAAGGCGACGATTTTGGTATCTTTGAATCTTGCCAATGAAGTTTCACTTCTGATACCATGTGCGCGGCATATACGCTCTTTGAAATAAATTATAATAGCTTTACACTTCTTTCTTTCCAATATTTTTTCATTATAAAAAGGAAGAATTTAGGTATAGGCTGTGGTAGGTATAGGTATTATGTAGGTACCTACATATAATACCTACATATAATATTATGTAGTTATAGTCCGTTTTCTTATGGGCATGCTTGTATGGAAAGGTATACATTTTTGAGTAAAGCAATGAAATTTGGTTCGAATGTTGTACTTGTCCACCTAAGCCCAAATCGCCTGGTAGCCAGTGTCTACTCCCCGGCAGAATGGAGGGAGGGGGGGTTATAGAACAGAGCGCCCGGCGCTCGGAAAAAAAATTCTGGCGGATTCATTTGGCCCTTTGAGTCGAGTTTGGTGTCGTTATCAGGTAACTAGATGATGCCCGATTCATTCCCCATACCGGTTTTGTAGGGTTCCCTAGCAAAATATGTCACAATCTTTAAAATAATAAACTTTTGGCAGTGGCAAAATCCAAACAAACCAGTATATTTTTATATTTTTGTATGAAACTTGGTTTATAAAAAAATACTGACTAAAAGGCCATTTCATGCAGATTATAAAAACATTAACATGTAACATATATTTTACCATTTTCAATGTGAAATAAATTATAGAAAGTACAGGAACGTTCGTTAGCGCAGCGTAGGGGACGGCTAATGGACCCGAAAAATAAGCAATAACATAAAACAAAAACCAGTCAAGTGCGAGTCTGACTCGCCCATGGAGTGTTTCGTACTTATTTGTCCTATACCATGTTATCTTGTCTGGTAGGACCTGGTTAACTGATACACACACACTTTCGTCTTTATCATTATTAGTGTGATTTTTAATCATCTTTAAATTATAAATGAAGTCAGGTAACATTGTTAAAAATAAAGATGGATACATGACAACCACCTCCACAATTACATAATTCGGTACATTTGAGCTGGCGTATAAAACACTTCAATCTGGAATTGCAAGATTTCACACACCGACATCTTATCAATTCAAAGCTTCTCTTTTCTTTTTATTTCAGATGGGCAAGGAATATTTAGATTTTTTAGGTCCCTAAATATAATCCCTAAATAAAATACAGCCTGCAAAACTGCCCTTAAGGTGTGTTGTTTAAGGGCAGCTTCTGTGGGAGGCAAATTTTCGATTTGATTGTCTGTTTTTGTTAAAAATTTGTTTGCGACCCTCATTTACTGTCACAGCGGGGTACAATGTGAAAAACAAACATGTACTTTTAATTATTATAAAAAAATATAAGTTCTGGATAAGAGTATCCTTAAAATATCGTGACCGTCCTTACCTATCATGCATTGTAATCACAAACTTTTCAATTTCACTGTCTGCATATTTGCCACTGTAAAGTGCTTCAAATCCTCTTGTGACATTCGGATGTGCCTTCCATACCTCAAATGCAGGTGTACCTATAGTTCTTTTAGACCTTCTAGCTTTGGAACACACGATATAGTAGTAGTAGCCAAAATAATGTTAATTGTCGACAGATATGGCTAGTACAGAATATCATGTATTCCAAGCTAGAAGGTCTAAAACGTCACGATATTTTAAGGATACTCTTATCCAGAACTTATAGTTTTTATAATTATTATAAGTACATGTTTGTTTTTCACATTGTACCCCGCTGTGACAGTAAATGAGGGTCGCAAACAAATTTTTAACAAAAACGGACAGTCAAATCGAAAATTTGCCTCCCACAGAAGCTGCCCTTAAACAACACACCTTAAGGGCAGTTTTACAGGCTGTATTTTATTTAGGGATTATATTTAGGGACCTAAAAAATCTAAATATTCCTTGCCCATCTGAAATAAAAAGAAAAGAGAAGCTTTGAATTGATAAGATGTCGGTGTGTGAAATCTTGCAATTCCAGATTGAAGTGTTTTATACGCCAGCTCAAATGTACCGAATTATGTAATTGTGGAGGTGGTTGTCATTATTATTAATACAAAAACGTTCTATTATTATCCATCTTTATTTTTAACAATGTTACCTGACTTTATTTATAATTTAAAGATGATTAAAAATCACACTAATATTATAAAGACGAAAGTGTGTGTGTATCTGTTAACCAGGTCCTACCAGACAAGATAACATGGTATAGGACAAATAAGTACGAAACAGTCGTTGGGCGAGTCAGACTCGCACTTGACTGTTTTTTGTTTTATCTTATTGCTTATTTTTCGGGTCTATTAGCCGTCCCCTACGCTGCGCTGACGAACGTTCCTGTACTTTCTATAATTTATTTCACATTGAAAATGGTAAAATATATGTTACATGTTAATGTTTTTATAATCTGCATAAAATGGCCTTTCAGACAGTATTTTTTATAAACCAAGTTTGATACAAAAATATAAAAATATACTGGTTTGTTTGGATTTTGCCACTGCCAAAAAATTATTATTTTAAAGATTGCGACATATTTTGCTACGGAACCCTAAAAAACTGGTATGGGGAATGAATCGGGCATCATCTAGTTACCTGATAACGACACCAAACTCGACTCAAAGGGCTAAATGAATCCGCCAGAATTTTTTTTCCGAGCGCCGGGCGCTCTGTTCTATAACCCCCCCTCCCTCCATTCTGCCGGGGAGTAGACACTGGCTACCAGGCGATTTGGGCTTAGGTGGACGAGTACAACATTCGTACTAAATGGCATTGCTTTACTCAAAAATGTATACCTTTTCCCATAAGAAAACGGACTATTAGATGTAAGTAACATATAATGTAAAATTATATTGTATATGGACATGACTTTAAAAGAGCAACTATGGAGTTTCTTGCCGGTTCTTCTCCATAGATACTGCTTTCCGAATCGGTGGTAAATTTAAAGAATGTAATGACGATTCAAAAGTGCTTCTGGAAGAAGTCTAATTGAATAAATAAATGTTTGAGTTTGTTTGAGTTTGAATTATGAATCCACGAACACATGCATCTCAGAAATATTTGATTATCACTTAATAAGTTACAAGTAAATTTCATTAATCAAGATGATTCATCATATTGTGTCATTTTTACTCAGAAAATTAAATAATATTTTCTTAACTAAAACTTTGTTCAATAACAACGTATTTTTAGTCTCAAGTAAATGTTAAATATATTCTTATATAATTAATTAAAGTGATGTCAAAACAGTCTGTAAATGTTATCCAAATATTAATGTCTACTCAGGCTTTATTAATTAGTTCTACGAAATTAAATAGCAAACTTGTACAATTGATTGTTTTATACTTATGTGGAGATAAGGTGTGTTCACATACACTTTCTTTCTTTCTTTTTTCTTGTAAGTATAAGTAATTAAAAAAATTGACTAAAAATTTAACGTTTAAAAAATACCTAAAATTAACACTTATTTGTACTTTGACGGAAGACATATTTAATACTCTCTATTACGTAGAATCAAAAGTTAGACGATATGTGCCAACTGCGAACCCTCACTTGGCCAGAGTGGATGATGGCGTACCCTCACAGGAGGTCCATGTCCCAGTAGTGGGAACGTATATGGGCTGATGAGATATTTATCTACGTAGATAATAATTTTTATATATCCCTTATCACACCTTTTAATCTGTTAACTTTATTTCTATTAAAAATATTATCCTCAATAAATCCAACAAGATTATTAATACACTAAAAAAACATAACTGCTACAGCGTGACAAGTCGTTACGACAAATTCACTTAACTATAAGGAAACTTGTACTAATAGCATCCGTTCACATTTATCGAATTATTTGTTAAACATACAAGTATGAGATATTTACTGGATACACAACATATCAGTTCCGCTAAGATTTTCCTTGAGCGTTGATCCTTTTCCTTATTTACCTCCAATTATGAAAATACAAAACTTTTTCTATTTGGTTCGGAAGGGGTAGTGTTAGTTCATGATAGAATGTACTCGATCTTTCTAGAAATTCGGAAAAAACGGGCATTCCTAGAGATTCTTTGTTATGCTTCAGCTTAATAATATTGTTCAACTAGCGACCCGCCTCGGCTTAAGCCGCCGTTATAGATACACATATTATCAAAAACATTTTAGTATTCATAAATAAATAAAAAAATTAGAAACAAATGCGCATCAAAATCCTTCGCGTATTTTTAGAGATCTTAACATACAGAGATAAACAGATATACAGTCATGGGTAACGAATTGTTTTATACTATGTAGTGATGCACCTTAACCACAGCCTGATGATGATATAGTTCAAGACGGATAATAGAGTCAAATATCACAAAGCATAATTAGGTCGAACTTCAAAGGAGAATTATTAAGCTGCAACTAGCTGGTAATCCTACTTAAAACGTTGGATCATGTTATGTTATATGAAGCCAGGTATAATAAGGTTAGTACATAGTAACATAATAACAATTACACGGGTCAACCAACCGTTTGTTTTTGTTCTGCCTTCGTATCGACTGTCAAAATTTTAAAGAAAAGATGGCTAAGTTTTTTGCCTCTCGGTTAGACATTGGCCAAGTTAAAGGCATAAATTCTGATATTATATACCTACATACGTATACATAAATATCAAAATTATATGATAACTAACAAGCTGGTACAAGATACATATGTTTAGTAAGACAAACACGGAGACAACAGCTGCTATCAACATCAAATAACAATAACAAACTACAATATTAATTTGTACTGGTGCATGTAATCTGATGGCTTCTTAGACATTAATAGGTCATAAAGAGGACTATTTAAAATATATACACACACATACATACTCACCAGATGTTTTATTTTTGAACACTTCTGTTGCGCATAATAGTAATCTTTTCCAAACCTTTTTAATTATCCGATAGAGACATCGTTCAATAGGAAAACAATCGACTTCTATTCCTGTATATGAAAAAAAAATCGTGTTGTATTCTATAGGTTTTTCGTAATAATATACTTATTTATTATAGTGTGTTCGAGACCTAACTTCCATAGCGTGTTGAAACTCACTAGTTAAATTCTTATTCACGGCATAGCTAGACAAGTTTTATTCCTCTGTAGAAACGTCTCAACATTGTTACCAGTATGTAATAGACTTTACAAAGTAATTACATTCGTCGTCTCACGAAAACTCAAATAAAATGTTCGCGATGTGCCGTTCCGTGAATTTATAAGCGTTCATTTCTTCTAAAATTGCTTCTTTGCGCCTAAGACATTGCTTTATTCGAATCGCTTATGAGTTTTGCGCTTGGAGACACATGTGGTATAGTCGTTATGCCTAAGATGCCATTTTGGGTTACCTATCTGTTTCTTTATTAAGTTTCAAAAGCGTTTAATTATTTATTCAC
This sequence comes from Colias eurytheme, assembly GCA_907164685.1. NCBI lineage: Eukaryota > Metazoa > Arthropoda > Insecta > Lepidoptera > Pieridae > Colias > Colias eurytheme. The sequence goes on from CAJQZN010042623.1 coordinate 6,039, forward strand.
ACAAACGACGCAATACGTAATATCTACAATCTCAATCTTTACTTATTATAAGTGTAACAGTGTGTTTGTTTTTTTTTTCACGTTCTAAAGCAGGTTGTATGATCATGATGATGAGTATGAGGAGTTTCTTAGTAGATAGTGGCAATTTCACCGCTACAGCTATTTTCAGTTTTTCACTGCGATGATACAACTCATTCCTATAGGAATTTCCTTTGATTCCCTCCGTTTTATTACATTAAAACTAAATTAAATATACAACCCCTAAAATAAAATGTATTAAAATTGATTAAATATAATGTTGAAGTTAATGAATTTCACATAAACATCAGACGATAGTGTGATTGTGATTGATTAGTATTCGTATTTACGTAAACATCGGTGCATTTTAGCGTCTGTGTTCGCTTCATTTGAAATTCGCAAAATACCGACACGAACCTCAGGCTTATGCTGGCGCTACACATTGGCTTCAAAGTTTGAGCAAACATTTGTACAAACTTTGAAGTGAAAACTTTGACGCAAACACGATTACAAATATGCCTGCTAGACTTGTTTTCAAATGTTTTACGGCACAGTTATTGCAAAGATGGCTGATAGATCGGAAGACGATTTTGTGGATTAATTTTTTTTGTGGATTAATTTTTTTTTAATTATCCCTATACTGGGTTAGAAGGCTATTTCTCTTTCTTCTTAGTTCATCTACCGTAAACGGTAGTGATACTTAAATTATTTTTTATTCGGACCCATGCGTCGTTTACAACGTTACGGTTTTTGTGGTCTTTATTTTTTGGATCCCATATGGAGGGTTCCGCTTCAAGTAGCTGAAGAAATTCGATAACTACATCATTACTCCACTCCATTATGACACTCAAAATATACACACACAACTGCTCCGGTCAGCGGCGCGCGCGTTACTAAGCATTGCAACAAGTGTGGCAGGGCGCACAAACTTTGAAGCAACTTTGAAGTTTGATTACTTTGATGTTCGCAGAAAAACCGACTCGACTCGGCAAACTTCAAATATGTGTTCAAACTTTGAACAAATAGGCAAATGTCAGTGCCACACTTCGCGACTTTGTAGGTATTTGCGTATTTGATCACATGTCTAGCGCCTGCTTTAGAAATATATTTCACAATCAAATTCGTATGATTTTCACATGAAAGAGGCTATTAATACGTGGAATAAAACCTAAAAAGTATTCAAAGAATAAAGGACTTGCTTCAATACTTTATGCCCTAATGTTTTTACATAATTCAATATAATATCAATAGAAAAAATGTTTTGTCACAGGCTTCGTTTTTGTGAAAACTTAAAACTTTTAAAATATTAAATAGTATGTACTCAAAAACATTTTTTGAATATCGCTGTTGTAAATAGGTTCTTTTCAAGTTAATATCACTAATATTTTGTAGCGTTTCATTTTTGCTCATTCCTATGGATTATTTGTTCATGGCTGCCTCTTGTTTTCTCTTGATTATTTCCCATGATAGCACAAGATGAGTTTTATTGTCTGTTACAGGAATATTTACGGCAAAGTTTCTTATTTATTTGTAAATTCGACGCTTATTTACTAGTAAAATCGAAAAGAAATACCCAGATTTAAATGGTAAAATGAGAATCTATGTATAGTAATACATAGATTAAAGTAATCCGGTCCGCCCCGGCTTCGCCCGTGGTACATATTATTTACCTTTTCTCTACATTCTCGTGTGAAGTCCCATGTCGTAGTGGGGTAAGGGGCAGATGCATTATACATCTGTTTCACTGATCGATTTTCTTTATTGACAAGTAGGTGATCAGCCTTCTGTGTCCTACCAGACCGAGACATTTTTTTTCTTCGTCTCGACCGGGAATCGAACCCAGGACCCCTCGTTGTTACGCTCACGCGTCAACCACTGTACCGAGGAAGCGGTCATGTATGTAATGTACGTATGTGTTATAAAAATACTAAATTAAAATTTAGTAACAATAAAATATGAACGTATAATAATTAATTACTCCGTAGTTTTTAGTACAACTACATATTCAAGAAACTTTGGGTTAAACTAGTATCGATTCCCTAACTAAATAGATACCTACTGATAAAAATGAGTACACTACAGTTTTGTACAGCATACAAGAAATGTTTTAGACATTTATTGCCATATCCTTAAACAAGTTATAGGTACCTACATATCATTCACAAATCGCACGTACCGAAAAAAGGTTCTGACAGAATAAAATAAGATAAAAGGCCCTTAACATATATCATACAACAATAGTTTGACCGATTTCTGTCGGCAAACAAGCTAGTTCAGGTTATTTGTGGGTTGGTTGCGACTGACTGGCGACTTCCCGGAGCTAAATCAATGCTTTGGCCGTTTGCTTAAAATATCTGCGCGAATATTTTGGAAAATATGCTTTTTCAGCTATATTCTAATTCGGGTATTGGATATCGTTTTTCGTATTACATATTTATAATGCTCAATTGCTTCTTTTGAAATACGCTGATATATAGTAAATCTTGTAAACGAATACTACACAATATATAGTTGAATATTATCTGTGCTTAAACTTACTTACCTTATTGTAGTATAATGTCAATTTAAAAGTCACAATCACAGGTCATAATGAAGGCCTGTGATTATAAATTTGATTATCAGGTTTCTCTTTTGTAATTTAGAAGTTATACTATTAACAAAAAAGTAAGTGATACACTATATTATTTAGATGAATCCTAAAAAATGTATTTGATTTTAAGTTTGGAAATATATTGTGACTTTGAGTAATAGATAGGCCTTTTTGTGTAGATAATACGAATGAGACCGTAGGCGTTAACAAAAATTTATTCAATCAATATTCAGAATCGTAAATTAAAAAAGTTATATAAAAAGTTAAATCGGTCTATTCAATAACATTTTATACTAAAGTAAAATGAATTGTGGAAATATTACATACGCCACATTTATAATTCAAAAGTAAGCTTATTTTCGTAGTAACTGTATGTGCTATTACCGACCGACGGTAATTCATTCGAATATGCTGTTTATTTTTAGCTGTATACACGTCAGTACACTTCGACTTATAAAAGTATATTTATTTTTCTAGTAATGATTTAAACAGTAATTCAGTCGATAATTTCACGTACTTATTATAAATGTAGGTGTTTTCTTCGATAGTGTTGGAAATAAAAAAGATAGCCTAGATTATTTTAATGGTCAAGCAGACTAGAGCACGTGACACTATTTTAGGTTCACCTATTTTTACATGGTCGGAGGTCGGAGATGGGTCGTACCATTTACCAATGCAGAAAGTGGGCTCATGCTGTCATGCACAACACTTTGCTGAAAATCGTCACCTTATCAAATGTCGATCTACGATTTACGATTATTTAAAGAACATACATACATATAAACATACTTTTTTGTAAATATATACATTGCTTCGGGTTTATACAGATAGTCTAACTTATTCGCGACAAAATAAAGATAAAGTAGCTAGTTTTACACTACAGCTGTTACCTAAAGGTCTTTATAAACAAAAGAATGTACACGTATTATTAATTAGTTAACTAACGATGTAGCGTGCATTTGGCGCTTCTAAGTAATTTTTCACAGCTTCCTACATTTTTACTTACTCCTAAGGCAAAGCTAGTGGGATGACTATGTTGTACCATTTTTTAGGTTCTAACATTTTTCGTAACTAACTTTGATTTTGGTTTAGATCTTCTTTAGGCGCGTTAAGAGTAAAATTGCAAGGTTGCGTCATGGCAATACAGACACGTCATGGAGTAAGGCGACGATTTTGGTATCTTTGATACGTGTGCTCGGTACACATGCTCTTTTTTATATCAGTAAGTAAGTAATATAACGATGTTCTATGAATATGTTTAAATTCTTAACCAGCGCATTTGTTCCATCTTCTATTCTAAGAATCTTTGATGGAGTTATGTAAATATATAATGTGTTTGCTGGTACTTGACATAGGTAATTGTTTACAGTGGCACATCAAATTGGTAATGTACGTTGTTGATATTACATTTAATGTTTATGTGTGCTGTATTTTGAAATTGGCATTATTGTATCATGTGAAGAACTTCAGTTAAACCCAAGTGGGATCTAAAGGGCTCCTCTACATTTTTCCTTTTACTCTATATATCTATAATATATTTTCGGAAGTATTTAATAATTGAAGTGAAACTTCTTTATCGGGGTTGGAAAAAAATTTAGTGTAACATTTTTTCGTTACGCGTGACATTTTTCCGTTACGCGCCATATTTTTCTTATCCCTACCACGCGTGATTCGACGTATTTCTGTAAAGTTGCATATAGTAAATTATTTTTTGAAAAATAAGGTCATAAGTTTCACCTCTTACGTGTGTACACTAGTACACGCACACATTTTTTTTTATTATTATTTAAATGACATAATGCAACTCGACACCAATTTCTTATATTTCGTTCCAGGGATCTTATTTTTTTTCTAATTTCTAGGCTGCAGAAATATACAGGCACCCTAGTGTTAAGTCTAATTAAAGCAGTAATTATTTATGTTGAGCGTTTCGCTTAATTGGTACAAGGTGAAGCTGTTTTAGTCCATTCAGGCTTACAAAGAAATTAATAAATTCTTAAAGGCTTTTAATGAACATTCTATTAACGTCTCATTTCCTGATCTGTTTATTTATTCATTAGTAAAATGATAAGGAGTTGCCGTTTTCGTTGCCATAAAAGCCGTTGTTGCTTAAAACTCTTTAGGGATTACTAGCTTACCGCCCGCGGGTTCGTCCGCTTTGTCTAAAACCTAATAAATTATATACTAAAACCTTCCTCTTGAATCACTCTATCTATTAAAAAAAACCGCATCGAAATCCGTTGCGGAGTTTTAAAGATTTAAGCATACAAAGGGACATAGGGACAGAGAAAGCGACTTTGTTTTATACTATGTAGTGATATTTAATTTATTCCCCATTTTAATTGATTCTGCTTACATCAATTACGAATTTGTAATAAAGTACGTAATTACAACTATAAAAAAATATAATGAAGTAAGTTTGTTGAACAAGTAATTTGTAATAAATCAAATAAGAAACAACTACAATTAATTTAGTTTCAATAGACCGTACCCATTAATATAATAATTGTGAAAGTTCGTTGTGTTTCAGTTGTGAAAACCTTATTGATTAATGTAGCATGTGAAAAACTTTTAAAATATTTTAAAAGTTTTTACTTTTTGTACTTAATCAATATTCGATTAATAATGGGTGCTTTTCAAACAATAATGTGCCATGAATGTGTTTGTTAAAAACCAATGTTATCGCTTCAAACGCTAAACGCTTAAAACTAAATGAAGCGATATGATTGGTTATTTAAAGCACATTCCTCGCTGCACATCCTCGCACATTATTGGCGGAAAAGCACCATTAATCCTGATGTTGTTTTAAAAACAATTACTACCCCCTCATATTACACACAAATAAAAATTGCAATTATAAAATATAATCCTATCTACTCACTCATATAATCTAAATAAATATTTCTTTACAGTTTCATAAACATCAGTTAAAAACATGAAAACATCTCGTAAACAGTCCACGCAAACTTCTAATTCAAACCGCGGCGTATTTTAATGAACTTCCCACTCCGTTATTTTCAAATATATCCTAGTTTTGTAATTACATACGCGTGAACCCTTGCGGGTTTTGGAATAGTTATTTTCACGCCTATTAAGGTATGTGTACAGAAATCGTGTTATGTCTTCCGTAATTTTGTAGGTACTTGATGTAATTTTGGTAACTTCGAAAGGTGACTGAAAACATGTTTGTTTTGTGAAACGTTAATTTGAGATAAATTATTATATTTTTGTTTGAATGTAGTTTGTTCATAAGATTTAATATAACGATCTTCAATAAAGCAATTGAAGCTCAATTAATTAGATCTATTTGAGCACGCGTTAGTCAAATATGTGCAGGAAATTGTACATTTATTGCCTACTAGCTTACCGCCTGCGGCTTCGCCCGCTTTGTCTAAAACCTAATAAATTATATACTAAAACCTTCCTCTTGAATCACTCTATCTATTAAAAAAAATCCGTTTTAAAGATTTAAGCATACAAAGGGACATATGGACAGAGAAAGCGACTTTGTTTTATACTATGTAGTGATATTATGGTTAAGAATATAATATTTTAGTAGCTGCAACTAACCCAAACACAGTATAATAACAGACTAGTAGCTAGCTAACCTAAAAAAAATTATATTATTTATGAGAACAATTTTGGGAGAGGCATATTAGGTACATGCATTGTTTCCTGCACATTATAATATAAAGATAATATAATTACCTATATTATACAATATAATACTGAAAATACCTTATTTATACTCGGAAACAAAATAACGACATAAAATAAATAATTCTAGACGTAATGACTTATTTATCTTCACTTCACGTTTCTTTAACTGCGTCATTAGGATCGTATAATGTTCGTGTATTACAATGCTTTTTATGTCTAATGTGTAATGTTTCTTTGTGAATACGAGGTATCTTTATTTCTAGTGTGAATGTAAAGTGCTTGAAAAGTTATTATTAATAGGAGATTTTAAAGTATCACTGACTGTGACAAAATTATTCTTATTACTTACTTAAAGGGCTACCATATACTGTACAGAAAATGAAAAAATATAATGCAGTTGATGCTTTGTTGTAAAGAAAAGGCTGGAATCCTTTACAGCTATGGTAAACCATAATATTTCGTCAGCCATAACATTTCTTATGTGTGGAAAATGGTGAATTTTATAAAATTATTCTTATCTACTTGTTTTTCATGTTATCGAAGTTTAAAATTAACGAACTGCAATGCGCAATTTCCCCGATTTCCATTAGTGTTGCCAGCAAAAAACACAAATACGTAGGTAGGTACGTGACCGCCCGATTGCGTCTAATGACATTCTAATGGCAACACTGCTGTATTTCTTTTGCTAATGTTAATGATAAGAATTAATTTAGGTCTACGAAATTATGGAAAATATTAGGCCCATCTATAATTTTATCGTCGCCATAGAAAATAGAAAGATATAAAACTATTTTGAATTCGGAAAACTAAAATAGGACGGGTGTGCCGTGCACACGTGTCAAGCTGGCCATACACGCTAGGGTGTACCTGACAGGTTTGCCTGTACTGGTCACCTGTTCAGGTTAACCGGTGCGTGTATGTTACAGAACTGTGCAAGTTTTCACACCTGTTCAGGCGACAGAAAAAATATGAAAATTGATATTTTTTACGCGTGGGTATACCTGTGCAGTTTAACTGTTCAGGCAAACCTGAGCGTGTATGGGGCGGTTCGACGTAGTCGTTAGTTGTCCCAGTGAGTGCTAGCAGGGAAACACGTGCATATGTGTAAAGGAGTCATAGCTGCTAATAGTTTGAGATACGTCTTTTCATCGTAGATAGTTGCGAAAATCATTCGGCTCAAATATAAATTCTTTCAACAAGTTCACATGAGAGTATATTAACAATAACTTTGCAATAACCATGATTTGCACCATCGTTCACGGTATCTTCGTTTATATTTCTTTTTCTTCAATAAAATAAATAATAAATCAATTAAAGCTACTGCGTCGATATCAAGCGCCGCGGCCGAGGGCATGGTTTCAAATGAGAGTTTGTGCAGGTTAACCGCTGCGTGTATGTCCTCTTCTCAACTCAACTTTACCTGACAGGCGTAACTGCACAGGCAAACCTGTCAGGTACACCCTAGCGTGTATGGCCAGCTTCAGAAGTGAAAATTTTTTGACAAGATATCTTAGAAGATATCAAAATCGCCGCCTTACTCCATGACGTGGCGGTATTGCCATGACGCGACCTTTAAATTTTTACTCTCAAAGCGCCTGATGAAGGTTCGCTTTAAAAATAATTCGTTAATTAATAATTTAATTCTATAATAATAATAAAATATCAAGCAGTAAGCAACTACAAGTTACTGCAATTCAAAATGTCGATAACGATAAGGAATCTAGCTGAAGGAATATAACACATACCTATAAAACATGTTTACACGTCTACATACAAACGTAAACTATAAACACAATAATTACTTAATGGGTATCATTTAAGCTATCACCAATTTAATTAGTTTTGTGTTTCTTAAATAATAGGGTTTGTCCTCAAAATAGTAGATCTGTCACCAAAATGTAGTCACCATAGAAATCTAAATAACAAGACACTAGAAGTCGTAAGCGTGCATGACCTTGTCGCCACTCAGGTGATTTGCACATCACCAGTGCATTCGTCACTGTTCAGTTGCTCTGGAGACGTATGAGTGTATACATGGTGTGTTTCAGCAATTCCCATTGCGGAAATTCTTCCACAAGTTGTAATTATACTTATAAAGGAATAATATTTCATCGGAAAATATATTTTTTTAGAAATAATGCCGTTTTTCCTTAAAATTATAGAATATTTACAAGTATTACGAGTGTCACCATAGTAATCGAAATAACAATGAATGACACAGTCGACCATTCTTATTATCACGTTTGTTCGTATTGGAGCAAAAAGTCTCATCTACTAAGGGATGTTATTCTAAAATAAACCGTAAATTCGTGCGTTAGGATACATATTCAAAAGCTTAATTTAATAGATAGTTAGTTTTCACTAAAATCAAGCTGTCCAATAAAAGGCATAGTTTACTTGTGTGTACTGTTTAGCTTTCGGTTTGAATGTGTTGATTTTGGCGACAGCGGTTTTCATACGAATAAAAATACACATACGAATACGTATAATACGTATAATACGTTATAATACGTTTTCATACGAATTTTACATTATAGCCCTTCTATGTGTCTTGTTATTTAGATTTCTATGGTAGTCACCAAACAATGCAAAATCAGTTCCACAATAAATCACCTAAAATCCTGAAATATAAGGTCTAGTACCAAATAAATGTTTTTGTATGTATTATATTAGGTGTGTCCTAATAAGTATTTAAGCAAACTAATTTAAAGAGATCACCAATAAATCATATTATGTTACTAGAAAATTGTATTAAGTTCAAATAAAAAATTAGGGTTGTCGTCATCGTTTCAACCAAAAGATTCTGCTACTTAACTAGACTCCCAAGATTCTAAATTTCCACTGGTAGTATAAATTATATTTAAATTTAGCAGAGTAGTAAATAAAACAATTAAAGTCAAAATAATCAATATTTATTGTTTAAAATAATTACCACTGAACAATCAGCGCTGGTTTAAAATAGCTGGCTTATGGCTAGCAGAATAGTAGATAAAAAACTTAATTAAAGTTAAAATAATCAATATTTATTCTTAATTTTTAAAGCGCGCCAATTTGTCTCCGCTCCTTTGATCATTTTTTCATTAAAATTATAAATTGATATATTAAATTGGTGACGAATACTATTAATTTAATATCTGAACGAAATAAAATGTTACTAATGTATTGGTGACAAAATATCAAATAAAAAGGAGTCGCAGTCAGGGATCGATAATCGATTTATTTGGTGACAGATCTACCATTCTCAGCACAGAGCTATTATTTAAGTAACAAAACTGTTATTATAAGAACGAAGTTTATATTCATGTAATGCAATATAATTTTATTAGTTATCGATCTCTTATTTTACACATATATTAACATTAATTTGATAATTCATACCTGGGAACAATTTTTGTTTATCTGAGAACGAAAATATTTCGTGGTGATAGATCTATTTATTAGGTGATACAACTTGATGACAAATATAAATTTTGGTGATAGAAAATATAGTTCCCTTACTTAATCTACTATTTCCCTGCTCTGAAAGCCAAATCACGGCGTTAACTCAGGCCAAACTAATGTACAGATTAAATTCCTTTTTGCCCATGACTTGCGACTTGCAAAGAAAACAGCTGTTCTGTAGCGATCAATTTGGATTTAACACGTCTCATTGAAGCAATGCTGGTTCAAATTGTTTAACTTTGAACAACATATAATTCAGCACTAAATGGGGATTTTTTATCTTTAGTCTTGGAAGGCTGCATTTTGTGTTCTAGTTTACGTTATTTATGTATATTTGTCTGTAGCCTAATTTTTTCTATTCACAGCAAATTATGTCATGTAGTTTTCAGATAAATGTGAAAGAAAGCAAAAGTAAAGTTTAAAAATAACATGTTTTAATAAATGGTAGATATTCTTGATTTATGGTTGATATTATTTAATAGATAACATTATTTTCACTATAGAAACAGATTAACATACAGAACAATCGTAGGTATAACATAAAAATAGAACTAAAAAACAAAGCATTTGATTGGACCTTTGTACAGATTTGAGCTGTGGCGCTCTCCTGACGCTGATGGCAATTAATTTTCCATTCCTATGTTTTTGAAATCGTTATTTATGGATTACTGAGTAAAAAAAAACTATTGACGGTTGGATGCCGTATTTATCGACTAGAAAATCTAAAATCTATCAGGATCAATAGTAAGGGTTAATGATACTTCTTTTGTTTTTTAAAGGTGGTTTCTAGAGGCATGTCTCATCTTCTTCATAAAAATCAAATACAAATAGCATTACATCATTTACATAAACAAGAAGAGAAACAATTACATAAATAGAACAAGGAAACATCTCGCCTTAAAATAAAATCCCGTTATTAATATATTTTACAATACATTTAATATATTTCACGCTATTTTCTGGTTCTCTTTCATAACACACTGAGTGTAAAATCGTTATCTGTAATCAATTATACAACTCTGAATCATTAGCGACACGAAAACCAAGAAATAGCGTAAAAATATTACAAACAAGCTTGTTATTTTTACAAGCCTATTATACCAACGAATATCACACAATGGTATATTGCATTTCGCAAATAACGTAGAATAAAGCAATAAACATGAGGCTAAATTAAATGGAAACCAGAATTTTTATGTAACTGAAAAGCATTGCCGACTACGTATTACTGAAACTGTACATTTAACAACGAATATAAATTTCAATTTTAAAATCTCTGAATGCGGCTGTCTCGCTGCGGAAGAATATTTCCCAGTTTATATGCTATTAGCAAGTGTGTTTTGAAGTTATTTTCATTGTAGACTTGTTTTTATTATAATACTAGCTTTCCGCCCGCGGCTTCGCCCGCGTTTTCAAAGAAAAACCCGTTCCCGTAGGATTTCCGGGATAAAACCTATCCTATGTCCTTTCTCGAGTATCAAAATATCTCTATACCAAATTTCATGCAAATTGGTTCAGTAGTTAAGGCGTGATTGAGTAACAGACAGACAGACAGAGTTACTTTCGCATTATATTTCGCATTATATATTAGTATGGATTATATGAGACGAAAGAGTAAGCTAGCTATAATAAAATTGTGGTAGGTCATGCCCATTTTGACACCGAAAATATGCCCAATATATTATTCGGTTTAGAAATATATTTTAAGGCACTAATCTTGTATGTAGTAAACAAACCTTCTTCCACCTCAAAGCCGGCAATACGTTCATTATTGCTGTGAATTGTCATGGGCGGCGACCATCACCTACCATCAAGTGGGTCGCCTGCTCCGTTGCCGGGGTTGCAATAAAAAAAAACAGTTATTTTGTCTTTTTACTAAACAAATACTTAAACATGAACAGAATGCGAAAACCACAGAATATGAGACAATATTATCAACATGTTTTTATTATAGTATAAAATAACAAGGTTAAATCTTTATGTTTTACTCCTTTGGTAATAATTAACGCTCGGCCCGGCTTGGCCTAAAATTAGGATAGTTATTAAAAGTACTATAAAGTTTCCAATAAACCATTTGAGCTGGATTTCAGTGGTCCCATTAAAATATAATTTAAATTTCTGATTCTCTATTTATTAATGATCTTAACTGTAGCTTTGGATTGAAAATTTTAATTATGAAATACAATGAAATACATAAAAAATCAGGATTAATTATTCGTACCTACTGGAATATCCAGATTTCAACAGTTTAAAACTTTTATCGTGACATTATGGTAGTTTCATTAAAATTTAAAAATGTAATTATTGTTATCCATGTATTCCGCTGACGGTTTCGGCCGACTTTTCAAAGAAAAACCCGCCTAGTTCCCGTTCCTGTGGGATTTTCGGGATAATATCTATCCTATGTATTAATCCAAGGTACCCTCTATATATGAGCTAAATTTCATTGTAATGGGTTCAGTAGTATTTGTGTGAAAGAGTAACAAACATACACATACACATACATCCATCCTCACAAACTTTCGCATATTTATAACATAGCAAGATAGGATTTTAATCTTAGAGTTAGTAATGTTAATAGTCAAATCTTGTGCCTAGTGGCTAGAATACTTAAAAGCTGAAACAAAAAATACTTTTGAACAATTATTTGCTCCAAACACTTCATTATACTGCAACAATAGAGAAACTTTGAACGGGAAAAGCGGAACAAAAATTGCTAGTTAAATTCGATCACCAACAGTTTCAATGAACGCAGTATAGGAAACCGTTTGTTGGCAGTGTGTCAAATCTTTGGCCAATATCATGTATCGGCAGTCAAGCCGCCCACTTGGCGAAATAATATTTTAGATATTGTATTGGTCTTTATTTTGTACTACCAAACAATGTATTAATAATATAGTAAAAACGGCGCTTGAATAAGATAAACTCATGAAATTATTGTCACCGACCCTTGATAAATACAAAGTTTGAACACAGTATTACAATATTATTGTAATACTGTGGTTTGAATTACACCGGTCCGTTTAAAGCGGGTTAAATTTGATATACAGGGTGTCCAACCGTCGGTATACTAAGCTCAAAGGAGGTTATAGTTTTGCATATGCTGAGTACGTAAAAAATTCTTATAAAATTCCAGACGCATTTTTTTTTTCAAATAGAGGAATTCTTAAAACTCTTGATTATGCTTACGTAGACAATATGCTCACATTAACGAAGCGGTATATAGCGGTATAGCAAACAATTTTTGACGTAATTTTGTTGTTTAAGTATTTTTTACGTGATCAGTGTATTCAAAATTACACGTCCCTTCGCGCTTAGTATACCCATACCTAGTGGGACACCCTGTATACAAGAGAAACTGATATAACTTAAATTCATTCATTCATTTTCTTATCTCATTTACGAGCTTATTTATCCATACTAATCCATACTTATATTATAAATGCGAAAGTAACTCTGTCTGTCTGTTACTCAATCACGCCTAAACTACTGAACCAATTTGCATGAAATTTGGTATGGAGATATTTTGATAGCCGAGGAAGGACATAGGCTACTTTTTATCCCGGGAAATAGGATAGGTTTTATCCCGGAAATCCCACGGGAACGGGAACTATGCGGGTTTTTCTTTGACTGCGCGGGCGAAGCCAGGGCGGACCTCTAGTAATATTATAAATGCGAAAGTAACTCTGTCCGTCTGTCTGTTACTCAATCACGCCTAAACTACTGAACCAATTTGCATGAAATTTGGTATGGAGATATTTTGATACCCGAGAAAGGACATAGGCTACTTTTTATCCCGGGAAAATGACGCAATCCCGAAAATCCCACGGGAACGGGAACTATGCGGGTTTTGCGCGGGCGAAGCCGCGGCCGCGGGCGGAAACCTAGTATTATATATTGTGATACGTTCTCTATTTTTAGGTGTAAATATGTAGAAAATTACTTAGCTATGCCTATGAATAGAGTACTATACATACTTACATCTTAGAAAACAAGATATTATGGCTCATCTGGATTATTATTTGATTTCGAGTAAGCCTTTCAAAGCCAAGCATGCTACAAATTAAAGACTATTTTCATTACAGACACAGAAAATGTAATACTGATTTTCATTCAATGTTTTATGAATTGTATAGAATATGAAGGCGTTCCAAATATGTACTCTTGTTTTCTAAAGAATGTATGTTAGGATTTATGTCATAAAAGTTTGCTCGTTCAATAGATTTAATTCAATGTGATAGTATCTAGTGTTAGATTTATCTCAAAGACTAGAGATATGAAAGTAAAGAGTGAGCAGTGTATATAAAATGAGTTTATTATTTAAACTTTTCATGTCTATTAATAGTAAAAGCTATGTGTGAAAATTGAAATAAATAATGATTATGTGATTAACATATTATAGTGTTTTGTATTAGAAAAGTATAAGCATAAGTATAAAGTATGCACGCTGTCCTAATCAAATGAAAACACGAATGAATATAAATTCAGAACTTTACATTGCTTTTGAAAAGATCGATTAAAAAACATAGGCTGAACAACCCAAAGGAAAATTAATCTCCACCACAGAACCGTAGCACTCTTAATTTTATTTCACGGAAGGATTTTAAAGGAGAAATTCCTCGCATCCCTCTTTGATAGCGGGAAACAATTTGCTGTGAAGGCAGTGTGCCAAAACTTTTGTACTTTTATGTGTGACCTACACACGGCTATATTTCTGACGATCTGACGAGTGTCACGTTTTTAAATGTAGGTATCCAATTTGTTATTGAAAGGGAAAGATGAATGGGCCTTTCATATTTGGGTACTTATTTCATAAGTACAGGGTAAAGTGATATATGAAAAGTCATTTCAATATAATATAGGTGGGGGAAGAAATGCTTTTTATGTTAACTATCGTTAGTGAAACCTTTAGAATAAGACAAAACTGTTAAGGTAATTGGGATAGAAATTAATATGAAGATAGTTTGCTTAGATATCTTTGAATGATGATAAACGATCTAAAAATTGGTATGAATTTTTGGTCAATTGAGTTAATAAATAATAAATAATAAAGTCAATGTTATATCATTGCAAATTGCAACATAGTCTAACCAAGAATTCATTCCTCCTAGTGTTTTAATCAGTTTATATCAACCACATCTACGTCCCCGTAATTATTACAAAATCCTTCATAAGTGTATAAAACATTGAAAATACAAGAAAATATAATAAATATATCATAACAGGTTAATGAACGGTGCAATACATTTCAATGTTACGCATCGTCACACTACATTGGTTACCGATGGCATATACTGCTGGGTGATAATTATTATTAACTACAGCTATTACTTTAGTTTATCATCAAATAAATGTATAGAAAATTACTATAAGTGTAGTAAAAATTATTGTTGCTGTTTATTATTTAGAACTAGCTTTCAGCCCTCGGTTTCGCCCGCGTTTTTAAGAAAACCCCGCATAGTTCCCGTCCCCGAGGGATTTCGGGGAAAAATCTATCCTATGTGTTAATCCAATTTACCCTCTATATGTGTGGTAAATTTCATTGTTATCGGTTCAGTAGTATTTGCGTGAAAGAGTAACAAACATACACATACACATTCATCCTCACAAACTTTCGCATTTATAAAATTACTAGCGGTCCGCCCCGGCTTCGCCCGTGGTACATAATATTTACGTTTTCTCTACATAAGAACCATCCTCGTACTTCAAGGAATATAATAAAAAAAGAATTATCGAAATCGGTTCAGCCGTTCTCGAGTTATGCGCTTACCAACACATTTTGCGATTCATTTTTATATATAAGATTAGTAGGATAGGATAGTAGGAAGTAGGATAGGATTTGGATAGTGAATAACAATATTATACAACAATTTGTAAAATTTACATGCATAGACATAAAAACCAATGCATTTTTTTGATATAGGTATATACCTATTTTGATATAGGTATATAGCTATGTCGCATAAATACAGTATATACTGTATTTATGCGACATAGCATTCTTTAGTTAACAATAGAAAATCTACTAATATTTCACTTTCAAGAGTTACCTACTTGACCTTAAAAGCAGCTTATGTTTAGTCTAGCATTTCCCAAGTGTTTTCAAAGCTACTGATACTTTTAGCGTTGAACTGAGAACTCCTGAATTAAATTCCCGTAGGAGTCTAAATAAAGAGGTAGGCTAGAGCTAGGCATAAAATCAAGTTTGTAAAGGATAAGGCTAATGTTAAGAAGACAAAATGATGATATATATAAAACTCAAAGGTGACTGATATAGTGATCTATCAACGCACAGCCCAAATCACTGGACGTATCGGGCCGAAATTTGGCATGCAGGTAGATGTCATAACGTAGGCGTCCCCTAAGAAAGGATTTTAGAAAATTCATCCCCTAAAGGGGATCAAATAGGGGATGAAAGTTTGTACCATGAAAATTTATCTTTTCCACGCAGGCGAAGCTGCGGGCAACAGCTAGTTATAAATAAAGTTTGAACACGTCACCATTATCACCTTTCGTTACATCTATTATTACTTAACAATAGCAAATCTATATTCATTGCGTTGCGAAGTTGCAATTTAAAAACTACCTAAGTAACTAAAATAGGCTATTGTACATAATAAAAACGAACAACTAATCTTTAAAAATTGCTACAAATCTTTTAAGTAATTTATTTATATGTATTTTACGACACATCATAATTAGAATTAACGTTTAGATTATATACAAAATAACACATTCTAGATTTTCCATAGTAATTTCTAGGCAATTAATACAGCCTTCGAGAAATCCCGTCACTTGCACCCCTCGGTTACCAGTGCTCAAATCGCCCCGAGAAAATTAAATTTTCCACCCTGTTAACAAAATGTACAGGATTATCGAAACTAATATTAAAATCCCTTCAATCATTTTGAGAGTCTAATTAAATGAAGTGTTAATAAAGCTTATCGTAATTGCTTCATTTTTTATTGAGTTATTTTGTAAACGCGATCATACTAGAGTTAAACTGAAAGGCTTATTAAGATTTTTTTATGTTAATCTATAGAAGAAATAATGTTTAAGTGTAACTTGAAATTGTTGTATGGAGATGTGTGATGTTTTAAATGTATTATTTACTACTAGATTTCCGCCCGCGGCTTCGCTGGCGTTTTCAAAGAAAAACCCGCGTAGTTCCCGTTCCCGTGGGATTTCCGGGATAAAACCTATCCTATGTGTTAATCCAAATTACCCTCTATATATGTGCTAAATTTCATTGTAATCGGTTCAGTAGTATTTTCGTGAAAGAGTAACAAACACACACACATCCTCACAAACTTTCGCATTTATAATATTAGTAGGATAGAGTTATTTTGTAAACGCGATCATACTAGTTATTAAGATTTTTTTGTGTTAATCTGTAAAACAAAATATAATGTTTAAGTTTAACTTGAAATTGTTGTATGGAAATGTGTGATGTTTTAAATGTATTTTTTGATTTCGGTGTGCTCTGTTGCGTAAACAGTTTAAAGAATTTAGGCTAGGAGTTGTCGTAAGATGGGCTTTAATTTTTAAAGTGACATTATTATATTTCAACACACAAAAAATTTTTCGAATTGGGTTTAACAAGTAATTTTCAAAAGGCGATTCGTAACATCATTGTCAGGTAAAATTTATGTTTTTATCCAAAAGTACATCGAGGAATTCATCACTCTAGTTCTAATTTCTGTAAATTATAAAATCTCATTTAGAAATTTATTTATTTTAAATTTCTAAATAGCATATCGAATTTCTAAAAATTAGGCATAAAAATGACCCCTGAATTCTTTGGAATACCTATCATTATGTAATAAGGAACTACAGAAGTCAGAACTGTTAAGATTTAAAATAGAATTATATTGAACAAGAAGCTAGAATTCTATAAGTTCCTTTACTTTAATTTATTAGTAATTTTAAGGATTTCTTTAGGGTCTTGTTGGGTAAAAACTAAACATCATAGCTTCACGAATACATTCATAAAAATGGCGACTTACAACTTGTTTACCGATTATTTTTTAATCCGGTCATTGACTATTTAAGGAACCCTTTACATTCGTTTTTCACATTTAAAATTAATCCTTTTACAATTTAAATGCAAACTCTTTATTGCTTTTACGTTAAAGTTATGTCTTATTTGTTTTAAGCTTTTGCAACTTTTACAGTTGCTATGGTGAAGAAAAACAGGCTTTTAAGGAATAAGTTTCCTTCCTTCCTTAATTCTATTAAATGAAAAATTATAATCGTAAAGCATTACAGTTAACTACTTTATAATACTCTGACGTTGAATGTTCTTCATTCTGGGTGATATACAAGATATTTATAAATATTATAAAATATAGAATTAGGTCAGAATTAATGCCTTTACTTTATTAGTTACTAGCGGTCCGCTCCGGTTTCGCCCGTGGTACATATTTCGCAATAAAAAGTAGCCTTTGTTCTTTCTCAGGGTCTAAAGATTATCTGTGCCAAATTTCATCAAAATCGGACCAGTAGTTTATGCGTGAAAACCTTTACATCCTTTAACCTTTACAATATTAGTATAGATGTAATTAATTTCTCATGTTTTTTTTTTATAATAACGCGCTTTCAAATTCCTACTTCTCCAAAAAGTCATTCACATCTACAAATACAACTAAACAAGTACCTAGATAAACAAAAGACTTTTGAACTGAACAAAGGAAAAATAATGCCTAAAAATTTTTCCCCCTACAATTTACATACATTGTACAAGACCTTAACGTATGGCAAGTGAAATTCTTCTCAACAGAGTCTAGACATGATCTATATTATCTTGAAAGGAAACTTTGTATCTTGTGGAACTTTTGAACGATCTTGTGCTGAAGCTAAAGTTCCTGGGTACGGGGATTTGTAAATAGTGGATGATTGTTATTAATGGAGCGATTTAATTAGTTATTAACTTATTAGGATATTTGATTAAAAGTACGTACCTTAAATCTTAATTGCTTGTTTTTACAACTTCTGTTCGTGTCACAACTACCACCTACAAGAAAACATTTGAAAAAGCCACAGCTTATAAAACGCATTAGTTAGATCTTCAATATAAGTAAGAAAATCATTTTCTCCAAAATATATAATCTTCTTATATATAAAAATGAATCGCAAAATGTGTTGGTAAGCGCATAACTCGAGAACGGCAGAACCGATTTCGATAATTCTTTTTTTATTATATTCCTTGAAGTACGAGGATGGTTCTTATGTAGAGAAAACGTCAACATGTACCACGGGCGAAGCCGGGGCGGACCGCTAGTATGAGATAAAATACAATCGTGAAACAGTGTAATATGATTAATATGATTGCGAATGACTGGTAATTTTTGATTGAACGAAACTATATATATTCGACTACCCGCTTTCAATTTAATTAACAGGCCGTCAATACAAGTACTACGCGGTAGGCGTTTGTTATTTAATATTGTAATAAATAAGAAATTTTTATTCATTTTAAAGCCTGGTAAACATTTAAAAACATAATTATAATTTCGTTAAGTGAAGTTCATACTGAATGAAATTTTGTATGAAGTTATGTAAGTTATCCTGAGGGCAGATGAAATTAGAAGTTAGTAATATAAAATTAATAAAAAGGATGATTATAGAATATGCAATTTATAAATACGTAAAAACCTCGAAATATTACAAATTAAATATTTATTTAAGATAATTTTTTACTTATTTAAATGTAAAAGCTTTATTATTAGCTCTAATACAATATTCAGCAACATTAAGCACGTCTTATTAACATAACAGAAACTAGGATAGCGTTTAAATGATTAGCAAGTTTAATTGCTATTAGCTGACTCCGTAATTAACTTATAAAATAACCTTCTGTTTGCTAAACTAACGAATTAAACTAAGCTTTATAAAATATTCCTTGATTAACCCGTAAAATTTGCATTATTTTGTAGGCAGCTGCCAGAAACTTTGCTCCTTATTTAATTTGTAGTTAAATAATTATGTTAATATCCATTTAGTGTTTGAATATTTTATAGGTTCGAGAGCAGCATATTTCTAATATTTCTTTATATTATAAGCGATTTGGGTCACGCTTGTATCGGGATTACTATAGCACAGATAATAATATTATAATCATTATTTAATACACTATGACGTTATAGTATCACATAATGTACCTAGATAACGCTCTAATTGCGTAGGCCTTATAAAATACATTATATATTTTTCATGTATTTTATATTGCCTTCACGGTCTTTTCAGTGCATATTTTATTACATATCACTACATAGTATAAAACAAAGTCGCTTTCTCTGTCCCTATGTCCCTATGTATGCTTAAATCTTTAAAACTACGCAACGGATTTTGATGCGGTTTTTTTAATAGATAGAGTGATTCAAGAGGAAGGTTTTAGTATAAAATTTACTATGATTTAGACAAAGCGGGGGAAACCGCGGGCGGAAAGCTAGTATTTTATAAGCTGTATTTCGTATATTCTTTTATTATGATAATACATACGTCTTTCTTCTTTGATTTTGCTTTTTACTGTATTGTGTTTATTCTGGGTTCATCGGATAAATTTATTTATATAATACAATTACAGATTACAGATTACTTTTGGTAGTTTAGGATCAGGTGATCCATTTCAATCATACTAAAGTAGGAAATAAACTAAATAAACTTGAATTTATATGAAAAATTACAGGAACATTTGGAAATTTAAAATAAAATAGAAAAGCATCAAAAGCGTACTAATGTTTTTGTTCAGTTAAGAGATTTGTGTTTTTACTAAAAGGTGATTTTATTCAAAGTATTTCTTGTAAAAGAGTTGTCTGTTAAAACTGACTGATAAAAGGGCTAATTTTGGACAGTTCTCTTTATGATAAATCGTGTTTTTGAAAAGTTTCCTTCAAAATAATGTTGTTTACATTTTTACTCATTACAAAAATAACACCTGTTTTTCTTTGATATATTATTCAATGGTATATGCCTACTAGGTAGAGACAACGTTACGGTATTCCTAAAATCGAAGAAGCTTCTCAAGTATTTGTAGGTTAAAGATATTATAATTATTATTACCTAAATTAATACGAAATAATATGAAGTAAGCATTGTATTAAAAATATATATAAGTACGTGTATTAATCGTGTATCGTGATAAGTGCTAAGTGAGTTTTAAAAAAGGCTTGAAGTCGCTTTAAAATAATTGAATCTACATATTTTATATTCCCCAATTTTCAGCCACTTTACTGTTGAAACTCAAACAAATAACACGTGTCTTGCCATTCTCGAAACATAGCAAACTCAAATTATGTTAGTAGATAGTCACCTACTAATAATTGAAATACGAGTAAATTCACGCAATTCTAGCAATTCAAAGATAACGCTAAATTATAGCCTACAGCCATTAACCCTAAACCGCGCCTTACCTGTCAATAAGTTAAAGTACGCTAGCTGTTTGCCTACACTAAGAGCGGTTACAGACTAGCGTTTTATACGCGCGCATGAGTTCGTTTATGGAAGCGCATGTAGGTGCGTATAGTCACTTGTCACACCTTTAACTCATAACAGCGTTGATGCGCTTCTAAGCTAGTATACAGCGTATCGTATGCTGATCGGTTGCTTTTGTTGGTGTCCCTGTCTCCGAAGCCAGAGGTTGTGAATTCGATTCCCACCCAGGGCAAATATTTGTGTGATGAATATTGATGTGTGTCTGCGTGTTAATTATCTATATATAAGTATGTATTTAAAATTTTACATGTACGTGTATCAGCCATTTGATTACCATAACACAAGCGAAAAGCTTAGTATGGGATCAGATCATGCCGTGTGTGAAAAATGTTCTGAAATATTAAAAAAAATATTATTAAAATATCGACACCACCGGTTCGAGCGAACACGTCGGAATATGTTTAGGCGAATCTGGTTTTTCGAAGCGCGTAATGCAGCGCGCGTGTAAGCGTACGTTAAAACGTCCGTATACGCGCAGAAAAGTACGCTAGCTAAATGTTTGCCTACACTAATGGGTCGGTGTTGCACTTGCCGCGGTTAACGGGTTAATCGATCTATGTTTGCGAACCATTGTATAAAAGATCGTTAAGATTGGGCTACATGCAGTTTTGATGTTTTGCTAATTTTGGAAGATGTTTGTGGTGTGTTTGCTGCTTTGCTGGTTTCGTGTGTATAAATAAGTGGATGTAGAATACTACGTATTTCCGAATATGATTTTTTTGTTTTTTAGTATGTTATGCTTTAGTTTTATACCTGATACTTGACCATTCTTTATTTTTTTTAATATTTGGAGCTTCTTTCTATACGAAATATAATTTGAGTTAAAACAAGATAGAAAGATAAAATATTAACAACAAAAAAGAGAAATTATGAAGACACTATAATATAATCAACGAATACAAAATTGTCACATTATTATTAATTTAAAGTGCCACTCAAATATGTGCTTTACCAATTCAACAATTAGACACACAATCGGAATTTCAACGATCGTTATCTTACCAAATCTGAAACGCAATTACCTACATACTCCAAATGAGGTGCTTAAATTAAGACAGGCAATATACACAACGTGTTCTGGCAACAAAATACCATCAGTGGTGTCGTAAATATGGGCACTGACAGCTTATGCCTTAAATTATGGCAAATTGTAGCAGGTTACCATATGTGAACTATGTTAAGTTATGTATATTGGCTTGAGGTATATATATGCCATATATATTTTGGTATTTGAAAGTATGGAAAGGTTTGTGCCCAACAGATATAATATGATGTAGGATGAAACATTTTAAGCTGAACGTAATACATGGGTTAATTTATAAGGCATTGAGTGCGTGGTATATTAAAACGGACTAATATTGTTCGCTACTTAATTTTTGAACCAAATTTCATACAATTCAGTATTAACGCAAGCATCTTCAGTATTTGTCAACATGCAAACTTGCGTTTTTAGCAATACGAAACAGTTGCAAATAAAACGTTTAAAACTGCTCAATTAACGACACTTTAGCAAAACACACGTAAATCTCGCCACTAAAGTAACCTTTTTCTAATAAAATCTTAAAAAAGAAACAATCCCAGCCAGACGGTAAGGCTAGTGCACAAAGGACGCAATTCAGCTGATTTTTCGCCCATGTGTACAAACTTTAGCAGACGCTAAGTAATCAAGATGTATGTATCCACCGCCTTACCTCCATAAATTTCCCTCGTTCCGATTTCTTTTCCGATAATTATTGCAAGCAGTGATTCCGTGAGTAAATCTCACGAGTGAGAAAATGTTTATTGAGAGGATTCTGAGTTGTTTCGTCTGATATTCTGAGTTATTTATGGGCTTTCATTAATTCTGTGCCTAATGTTTGGAGGGAACTGGGCTGGATAAGAGGATTTAGAAATTGTTCTCGATTCAGTTTCTGGCTTATTCTACGATTGAAACACCTTCAATATGGATATTTATGTTGTATTGTTCTCAAATGCTTGTTGTTTCGGAAATTGGAAGGGACTTTAAGATTTCTAGGTATTTTCTAGGTATTTAGTTTATTCGGCGAAGATGTTATCAGCTTATTAGTTTGACAAAATTATATTTCATTTTTATATCTTGATAGTGATGTATTTACACAACAAGTCATGAGCTATTAATAACAATAAAATCTTGAATTAATAAAGTTAAATAATAAAATATAATTCATAAAACAATATTAGTTTCATATTTCAAATATACGTCGAAATCAATTCTGCAAATCCTTTAACAACGTATTTGATTGGAAGTTTATCCGAATATAGTTTATTGATTTCAGAGAATATAATTGATACTAACACATGTGTAATTTTCAAATGCTATCCGAAATATCGTGGAAATACCAGTTCCAATAAATTACGAATAACGTTGTGATATTGAAATTTAATTCAGTTGCGTTTAATACATTGATGGATCATTCAAAAATACTAATGCCTATAGAACAGTTGATTTGCGATTTGAAAATTAAATTTCAAATGTAATTCTTTAGATAGTAAGCAGTTAATCTGGATATTTGTATTCATAGAATTTGATAATGTACAATTTTAGAAGATTTTTAATCAGTCAATATGTATTACTTAATGTTCCCCGCGGTTTTACCCTCTATGCTCCGCTCCTATTGGTCTTAGCATGATGATATAATATAGCCTATAGCCTACCTCAACAAATGGGCTATCTACACCAAATAATTTTTCAAATCGGACCAGTAGTTCCTAAGATTAGCGCGTTTAAACAAACAAACAAAAAAACTCTTCAGCTTTATAATATTACTATAGATAAGTATAGATATCGAAACAACTTTGCTTTTGAAAGTGGTGATGGATAGAACACT